>CATNWD010000027.1:0-31787 GCA_951230895.1 Carpatolechia fugitivella | reverse complement strand
AAATATCAAGTATCTATCTAACTATTCAATAGCCCTAACATCTAGACCCCGCGAGCCCCATCGCCCGCACGCAGCAGGATCTGGTAAACACTTCCCATTCTGCGATCCAAGTGGCCACGTCCCCGGGCACTATGAAGTCCAACTTATTCTTCTTCCTTTATCGTGTCGAGGGCTCGTCAATATATAATATAATAGGGAATATGCATGAAAAAAAAATATTTTTTTTATAGTTTAGTTTTTTATTATAGAATACTGACAGTCAAAACAGAATTGAAATTGATCGAAAAAAAACTAGTTACAAAATTATTAAACAAATATATTTGTCCCTCTTACCCTCTTACGAAAACTAAATTTCCTATGGCGGATGTATGGTCCGCGTGTAATTTGATGTCACATTACATATCGGACCTCTCCGTCTAAACATCAACTTTGAAGCCTTATAACTTTGTTTCTGAGCAAGATATTTGAAAACATTTTTTATGTGTTTATTTGGAACTTGAAATATTTCGATTAATGAATAAAAGATTCCCTATTGCTATCGGAAAAGGAGAGGTGTCTATCTTGTCCTCGCCCTTGCAATCTTGTACTAACCTCTTGACAGTGGTGACGGCGGATCGTTTAAACGCGGACTGGTTGCCGGTGACGGCGCTCATGGCTTTGTTCGCGCTGCCGGTGATCAGCTGACGCTTTTGGGGAGGCCTGCAAATTCATTCAAATATATTGACATTTTCAACTCACTTTTTTGTTGCAGAAAACAAAGTATTTTGGTTACAATCTCGCAAAAAAAGGATGTATAATGCACGAACAAATACAGAGATCGTCGTACTTTCATGCTTAGACGAATCTTTTAATCCATTTTATTTTATATACAAAGATATGCATGAATGTCAGATTTTTTTTACCTGACGACTTTATCTCTGTCTAGACAGGGTAGTGACGGCGACAGGATAGAGTATACAGAACGACTATCCGTCTAGCCCGACGTTCGATTAGCGCTCAGGAATGACGTCGCGTCACGCTATGCATACTAACTGTGTATGTGTGTTTGTGTGTGTGTGTGTGTGTGTGTGTGTGTGTGTGTGTGTGTGTGTGTGTGTGTGTGTGTGTGTGTGTGTGTGTGTGTGTGTGTGTGTGTGTGTGTGTGTGTGTGTGTGTGCGTGCGTGCGTGCGTGCGTGCGTGCGTGCGTGCGTGCGTGCGTGCGTGCGTGCGTGCGTGCGTGCGTGCGTGCGTGCGTGCGTGCGTGCGTGCGTGCGTGCGTGCGTGCGTGTGTGTGTGTGTGTGTGTGTGTGTGTGTGTGTACCTGTTCTTCTCGGCGGTGGCGAGCCCGGCGGCGGTGCGGTTGCGCTTGCCGAGCGGCGAGGTGGCGAGCGAGCGCAGCAAAGGCGTGGTGCTAGGGGTTAACGCTTGCTTGCGGGCCGACAATTTGTTAGTGCGCTCCTAGACAAACCATAATAATCATTAGCAAACATGGTGTAGGCTCGAGCGAGGAGTGGGGACGTGTATATGAGCTGAAAACAACACATGTAACATCGAACACCTATCAAATTATGTTTAACGCTGGCCCCCAAGCTAAGTGGTGTACCAAGAGATTTAGAAATTCAAAACATTTATGTTCACAAAATTATATTATGCTTTTTTCACGTTTCCTAGCACAACGTTTATAGAGGAAAACTTGCCGAAAAAGTACACAGACGTCGCATCTTTTGCGTCAATATTTTTTTAGAATAACAAATTGTAAAAAATTGTTACTATTGCCCGCAAAATAATCGGTTGCTGGGCAAACGCACGTTCTCATTTTTATGGACACGATTCCAGCTAATACATTTCCTGCCGTCCACAGTGAAGGTCTTGCCGGTCTTGCTCTCGTACTCCATAACTATTGTAACATGTCACAACGCGAGTACGGTAAGTGGTTACTTACCGCCTTCCTGGTCTCCCAGTCGTCTGCCATGAGCTGCAGAAGCGGCTTGCCGTCCACAGTGAAGGTCTTGCCGGTCTTGCTCTCGTACTGCGTCACCAGCTCACGGATCAGCTCTTCAATCTTCGGCAGCTGCAAACAACATTCACGTCAGTTTGTATTTTAACACATTAAGGTTGGCTAATGGGTCACTAACGGTCCGCCCGCGGCTACGCTTGCGTTATGTACGATTTTCCCGTGGGAATAAGACGTTTTCCCGTAAAATGTATTCTATGTGTTAATCCAGGGTACAAACTATTTCCATTCCAAATTTCATCTAAATCCGTTCAGTAGTTAAGACGTGAAAGCGGAACAAACATTCAAACATCTAAATACATATCTAAACATCCAAATATATTTTCACATTTATATAAAATAGTGTGATTACAAGAAATATGAAAATTGCTTGAACTCTCCACTGCATTCAAGACTTCGAGTGTTAGAATAAGAAAACGACGGGCGGATATCACCACATTTTGAGCGCTCGTCAGCTTGGATTCATTGACCGAGCGAGCGCGAAGCGTCTCCGTTTCAGCTTGGCCAAAATTGCTTTTGTATGTCCATCCATTTGTCCATCTGTCTGTTTGTTCTCCTTTAGAGGTCGCGTTTCTCAACCATATGTGAGCAGGTTCGATAAATTAATAGAATTATATTGTCGAGTCAGTTCTTTTAAATTTAAAAGAAAATACGGAGTTATGAGGGTTGGCAACGTAAAAAAAACATAAATCGGCCATTTAAAAAATAAATTTTACTCGCAAGGTCTACAGCTCGCAGAGCCACTAGTATTATTACTTTTACTATGTCAGCACGGGCCCTTATTATGTTAGTTGTGGTAGATTACGGGCTGAGCAGCGTGCAACTCTAGTTCTAATGGGTATGACTAACGATTTTAGCTGAAAATGCCAAAACGTTCTATAAAAATTACAAAAAATACAGTGTTTTTTTTATATAATATCTTTAAAAATGACTGAGTTAACGATAAAAGTGCACACTTCCGCACGAGGCGAGTGGTAGCTGTGACGTCATATTGACGTCATATGCACGCAACGTACCTACTACACCTCCAGCAACCGCCTGCATATGACGTCACACGCTCAGAACTTCTCGCGGTCATAACTTTGGTAATATTGCATATATTGAAGTGAAATAAAAAGTAATGTAATGTACATGATATAAACTTTAATATAAGGCATGTTTTAATGTGAAATAAGAACCTATCGGTGCTCTCCATTGCGGGGTCTAGAGAGATCGAGTCAGGAACGACGCTGTTGAAATGGTGAGGTATAGAACTGACCCTGCTAGCGATAGTCTTGCGTTCCTTCTCCTCCTTGAGCAGTTGTCCGCCGCGGTTGTGGTAGCGGCCGGGCTCCGTGGCGCGCGCCTCCAGCTCCGTCATCTTCAGCCACAGCGTCTTGCGAGTCACCACCAGGTCGAAGATGTTCCTGGGGGATTAGAGTGTATGTAGTAGTTGGATGTAGCAAATACTTACTTACTCAACAGCTCATATACGTCCCCACCGAGGGGCTCGAGCTTACCCTGGAGTAGAGCGTTCAGGCCCTAGTCGACCACGCTGGCCCAGTGCGGGTTTATCGACTTCACACACAACCTTTGAAGTTCTTCGCAGGAGCGTGCAGGTTTCCTCACGATGTTTTCCTTCGCCGTAAGAGCGTCGAATAAACGTACATATGAATTCGAAAAACACATTGGTACGTGGTGGGGATCGAACCTTCATTTCCCGGACGGAAGGCCAATACACCACCGACGCTACCGAATGTTGCAGATAGAGATGCCTTTAATTAACTTGGTTACTACTCTTTCCGTGGGAGTCGTAAGAGGCGACTTAGGGACTACACATTGAACAGGGAACGGGCAGCAGCGCTCTCTGATACAGTAACCTTTTAATCTGCGATCTCCAACCCGCCTGCCAAGCGTGGAGATTATGGCAAAACCCTCCAAATAAGTGGAGGAGGCTCATAGTCCAGCAGTGGACTGTAACGGGCCGTTGATGTTGATGTTGAACCTGGTTAGTATCGCGGCCAAGTCAGAGACAATTTGATAGCTTAAAAAGACAAGGTCCAGTAAGTTTTGCCGCTAGCAGATATCTATATCCCTCCATGTAACTAAGCACTATAAAATAAAATATAGATTTCGCGACCTAAATTCGATTTATTACATTATTTATTCTGTACGGTCGCTTGGAAGAAATTGCTAGCCGCAAATTGTAAAACATGTCACATACAAGTTATATGGACCGAATCGGTATGTATGCCCTGGCTTATTCGACACCACGCTACGGCCTCTTCATACAACCATTGTCGTACTCCATTCACTACTAAGTGTGCGCGAGGCTTCTAGGATCGTCGTAACACGCTGCACGGCTTTTTTGCTTCGATACTAGCGACTCGCCCCTCAAGTGCTGAGTGAAGGCGGCGGTGACCGTTCTGTATAGATCGACTCACTTGTAACTGTCGTAGAACTTGGTAAGCTTCTCCAGGTAGATCTCGTGCAGCGTGAGCGTGTCTTCGCTGAACTCGTCGCGGAAGTAGTGCACGAACTCTTCGCGCTCGCGCTGGCCGTACATCACTCGGTCCCACATCAGCTTGATCTTCGTACGAACATTCGCTATGAACACCTGGTAAACGGAGAATTGTTTTATCATCATTTCAAGACACTGTGGCCCAGCAGCCGCCACAAGCTGCTGAGCACCACACGAAGAGTGTTGTAGAATAATAATACAATAAAGTGTGGCAATATCCAGGGCACAGTCCGAAGGAAAAGGTATTTATATATTTATATAATTATTATATATTTTATATCATATAACTGACATGGAAAAAAAGTAGAAAATAGTAGAAAAGCATTAAGAGTTTACTATCGGAGATTAGGACATGAAGTGAAGAATTTAGCAGAAAAAAGACAAAATCGAAACGTTACGAAAAATACGTTACAAATACGTTACGTTATAAATACGTTACGTTATACGTTTTGAAAATGAATTTAAAATGAAATATAAAACTGCCAGCAAGAAAGGTTGCCAGTCATAAAACAGGAAAGAGGACGAATGCTGTCCACGAGGGAAGTTGCGAGGCATTCCCACCGCAAGTATCCTCTGGATTACTTTCCGGGAAGTCTCCGGCCTCCGCCTATGTAAAACATACAAATTATTGAAATAAAATCATATTTTTTTTATCAAGAGACTTCGTATCTAGTTCTAAGAGCATTCAACTTCTGATTCGGAGGTTCTCAGTTCTAATCTCAGTGGGGACAGAAAGAAATTACTTTGTGACCGTCCCCAATTTGCTCAAGACATTGCGGTATAATCACCTAATATTCCGAAAATTTACGGAATTTTAGGGCGTTGGTCCTGGATGTTTATCTTGTGTGAGAGACTTTAGTTTGGCGCCTGAATAACTCTGGTCTGAACCTTGGTGAAGATCATCATTTCAGGTAAAAAAGTCTACTGCTGGACAAAAAAATACTCTACTTATATCTCTTCTCTCCGAGATGTCTTAAGACCTTTAAATAGGATGGTAGGATCACAACAGAAACTAAGAGAAAAGCCGCCGTGTGGTTCCCGGCGATAGAATCGGACCAACCCTTGCTGTCTGTGGGTGGGGTTTAGTGCCAGATAAGTGAGAGGCTGGCAACCTATCACTAGGTGCACTAAGATACATGAAGATCGGTTATGCCGAATCTTAACCCAAAAATATTGCCAAATGTGGTTTTAATGTTTCTTCCTAGGGAGCCTACTTAGTCTTCAGCTCTGCTCATCCCTTCGGGGATATGAGTGTAAGGATCACGACCAGCGGAAATCTTTTTCAACTGTGTTAGAGCTTGTCTAGGCTGAAATGACTCGCCCCACTACCGTATTTACTAACAATTTTTTATTTTTTTTAAGTTTAAGTTTTTCTATTTGACCATGATGTAGGCATACAGATTGTAGTTCACGTAACAGTCGACGCTCCCACACAGATAAGTGTCGTTGTTAATATTGCACTCGTCATCTAAAACAACTAAACTAGTGGCTCTGTGATCTGTAGACCTCGTGACTCTATATGTCTTTTCATATTTATTTTTAAAACGTCCCACGACACCTTGATTTTTTTTTAAACTTTATTTTATTTTATATTTATTTTATTTTATTGGTTAGGTATTTGAGCTGTAGAGGAAAACAGCCTCAGCGGTAGACCTTGTAAGCTGGTAACCCCCATAACTCCGTCATTTTTTAAAATTTCCAAAAACTGGCTCGACAAAAAAAATCGATTAATTTATCGAACCTGCTCACAAAATTTCACAAAAATCGGTTGTGCAACGCGACCTGTAGAGTGAAACAAACAAACAGATGGACATATAAAAGCAAATTTGGCCACGCTGAAACAGAGGCGCTTCGCTCGCTCGGTCAATAAGTGGTGCTGGTGGGGCGCGACATTTCAAACTAGACAAGCTCGACGACAGCAGCGGTTCACAGGCCAGCCGCATTCGCACTGTCATCCGGTTAGTCTTTATATCTCCAGCTACAGACCTGTATCTTCTGCTTCTTGATGTTGTCGCAGCGCTTAATCTCTTCCTTGAGCGCAGCCTCGGCGGCGGGGTGGCAGCCGGGGTGCGCGCGCAGGAAGTTCTCGCGGTAGATCAGCTCCTCGTCCAAACACTCCCACAGGCGGGACAGCCGCTCGCGCAACTCCAATACCTGCCCGATTACGATACAATATTTAGTTTCGTAATTTAAACTTACTAAAATAAAAAAGACAAATTTTAAATGTAATAAATAAATTATAAAGCAGAAAATGATAAACTTTGTCGATCTTGGACAGGACTCGAACCTGCATCTCCTTGGCTATCCGGGCCAGAAACAGGCGCATTACCAATTATGCCACCAAATTCTGTGAAAATCCGACGAAATTTTTCACTGCTTTTTACTTTAATGCTCAGAGTAAGAGTCATTTTCTGCTTTATAATTATTAGATATTACGTTAACAGACGTTATATGTAACAATAATAATCTATAAATTTTAAATGAGCAGTTTTCAGACATCTTTCAGTTAAATAATCAAAGGTGTAATTAAAGAACTTTAAATGAAGCTGTCAAAAATATATGGCAACCAAAGATTTCTGACGCGCGTCGCCTCGAGCGAAGCGATCGTCTTTTGTTCCTCTGAGATGGCAACCACCCAAAAACAAAAAATAAACAAAACATTGCTTTATAATCACCTAAAAATTGAAAACACGACTGCCGTGCCAATATAGCCAGTGTCACTCGGGCTGCTCTAAGGATTCTAACGACACATCCAAATCTGTTCAAGCATTAAGAAATTATGGAGAAATAAAGAAACTCGCATACATACATAAACCGTGTGCGTTCCCATTGAGGGACCACATGGAATTTTAAACTTTTGAATGTGTCAGCCTTTAGTAAAAGTTCTCAATCAATTGTAAATTCAGCCATTAATTTGTAAAAGTAGCCACTCAAACGTTACAATCAGTTTAAGGTGGTCCCTCAATCGTGCCTGACAGGAGTTCATATCTCATAATCTAGTTGAAATTTACAACTGCTATAAATAACTACTTTTAGTAAAACATTTGTAAAACTAATTTATAAAATATCAGCCCTTCTCCTTCAATGAATAAAAAAAACAAGAATGCGAAAGGTGGTCCCTCAATCGATCACCTTAACTTCACATTGTTTGGGGAACGCAATGGAATTTGGAATTTTTCTTAGGGTCTAGCTTTAGTAAAAGTTCTTGAACGATTGTAAATTCAATTTATAGTTTGTAAAAGAAGTCACTCAAAAGTTACAGTCAATTGAAGGTGGTCCGTCAATTGAAACGCTTATCACAAGAAAAAATCTATTTACGCAGCATTCGGTAGTCAAATAGACGAATGCTACAGTCCATCCTTTAGTAATTTTTTTTACTAACGATCACTTTCTAAACAGTTTTAAAAAAACGCACCGTTTAGGTACAAATAATAATCAAAATCCTGTGATGAAATACTATGGTCGAGGTGACCACACCAAGGGGTTTTTTGAGGATAAGTAAAACGAGTTTATTTTTAACTATTACATCTCTTTTCTAATCAAAAACATACAAAGAAAATACTGCTTATGATGAATATAAAAAAAGAAAAATGTTTTCACTGTACTGACAATATAACCCTGATTTTAATTCAAACATTACTACTAATGAGACAGTAGCTTAGCGTATGTATAAATATTTGTTCGTTAGGAGGACTTTTGTCAAATTTAAGGCGTAAGTCATCATAACAGCGTATGCTCTCATTTAAGAAGTAGTGACATCTGTAATGGCCGATGTCACCGGTGCTAGCTCCGGGAATAAATTCAATAGCCCCTACTAATTTGTAGAAATTTTGTTTGACTTTGATCGTTCGAGGTATTTCGCTAATCATATCTTTAGGTGTGTCGTTTAAATTGAACGATATAAAATCTGTAAGCTCATATTCGTACGTGACTTGATTGTTACATAATATACATTCTTTCGTTTCATCGCGAATTAAAATGGCTTCTTCCAAAACACTGATGCCAAAAACTTTAATAAGCTGAATATTCAAACTGATAAATGTATATCTTTTTACAATGTTTCCTGATTGACACCATGCATTGCTACAATTTTTTGAGAATTGGGCACTAAAAAAAATATCATTAATGAGTTCTTCGAAAACGGTAGATACATTGCATTCGCAACTGTAAATAACGACGTCTCCAATTTTATTCATATTATTACAAGTTTGGGAAATTATTTGTGCTCTCAGCGTGTAAATATCACCTAAATTGCATTCATTGTCACATAAGTTTTTAATATACATAGAAATGTTTGATATTAAATCATCATTAACATTTGCCGCTAATTTACATCGAAAATTTTCATTTTTATTATACGTTTCGCTCAACAAATACATTACCGCATCAAACGGACATGTATTATTGACTATAATATTATTAGAGCCAACCTTTACAGATGAACATAAGTTTCCGTTTTTAATAAATTTGACATTTTTATCAAACGCTATTTGATTTTCTCTGCCTTCACCTTTCCAGTTTTCGGTATAAGATGGCTCATCATGAAATATGGAGTCTTTCGAAAATGTACGATTATCAGCCAACCTGGGCTTTTTATAATTTTTCAATCGTGGCTGCTTATTTGAAATTTTTCGTTTTAGTGGCCGTGCTTTAGATGTTATTTTATTTTGTGTACCTTGATTAAGATCGCATAAAGCCGTTTTAATTTCCCCATCCAAATAATGTGTGTGCTGTTTCAAAAATTCATCGACTCTATAGCGTTTGATTTTTGTCTTAAAAATAAGGAGCTTTAAAGTTTTGAAATATGCCTCTACGCCAGATGAAGATGGCGCTTTATTTTGAGAATTAAAAGATGTACAAAGCAAATTAGACCACAGAGGTAATTTAAACAATAACCTTTTAAAAGTGGGAATAAATACAGGAAAATAATAAAAATTACTATTTGTTGGCACATTTTTTGATTGGTTCTTTAATTTTATGGTTTCCACTAATTTGTCAAACCAAGCCACAAACTCAATATCGTTATTGAAATCATAACTCGAATCACCAGGCATTGGTTCTAGAATTTTGCTACAATCACTCTCTGGCTTAATCTCAGGAAGATGAACATTTTCTAAAATTTTATAAAGTCTACTTTTAGCAGCCTTGCAATCGCTGTTGTTGTTGTCAATAGCTTCATCTTGCCCGAGACACACTTCAATAATATCTTGAATAACTTGTTTAACTATTTGATAGTTTTCAGCTTTTTTTATAAATATAATGCATTTGATATAAAAATATTTGATTTTGTCATTTACATCTTTTTTGAAACAAGTAAGGTTATGCAGCGTTTTTACAAAATGACTTGTATCCAGCCTAATAAATGTATTTGGTATATCGGAAGTTGGTCTTTCTAAAACGGAAAACATTTTTCTTATATACATTTTTGTGGAATATAAAAGTGTAAAAGCTTGAACACAGGCCGAAATTAACGCTGATGAATCGTCCGTTATGATTTCATGGGGAAAACTAGTAACGGAAGTCAACCATGTTTTCAACCATGCAGAAATTGTCTGTTGACTATGTGAATCTGTAACCATTTGAAAAATTGGTATAGATTTTAGTTTTTCGTTGGCTGTGATAAGCCCTGCGTATAAAAACAATCGTTTTGTTGCTATGGTGCCATCAGGAAGAATAATATTTTTGAAAAAAGAACCTGTTGCGTTTATCGTTATAGTCACTCTTTGATTTTTTTTTAAATAGTTATTGTAATATTCAATTTGTTTATTTGTCCAATAATATAAACGAAAATTTGGATATACAGAAATATTTCGAATCGTATTATTTTGACTCGGGGTCAAAGCAGTACTTAACAATGAAATGATTGGATTTACGTCTCTCATTTGTCCTATTCTATCTTCATACTTAATTTTTCTGAGAGCAGGAATGGTTGTTAGCAAGGGACAGCTAGTATTAGACTTATCATCTGATAATAATGAGGCAGCCAAATCATGGTGAACCTTAATAGCAGGGTTGTGAAGTAATGATTTGCTTAATTGTCGGCGTCTATATGGCGTCAACTTGGATTTTTTTTTATTATGTTGAAAAGATTTTTTAAAATTATTTACTGTACATACGCATTTTATAAAATTATCTGTCTTTTTAGCAGTTTTAATTTCGATTATAGCTTGACACTGTGAACATTTACCATGTAAATCAAAAAGTTCTTCTTTAATTTTTTTTATCTTTAAGGTCCATGTGCAGGGTAATTTGGAATTAGTCCATATTTTCTCTTTAATTAAATAGCTCCATTTGTATTTAGGTAAAGTTTTATAACGTCGGTACATAGAAGTGCCAGACCTTTTTTTATAAGAATACAATGGTTGAATTTTTTTCCATTCGTGTATATCCAAATCAAACGAGAAAGTTTCTTCTTGATCACCCAATAATACGTCATTTATACTTGAAGGCGGCTCAGAACCATCAGAACTAGAAAATATTGTTTTGTTTGTTGACGCACCGTCGTCGACGTCTGTTGTAAAAAATTTGTCTCTGTGACGTCGTAATGCCAAATACAAAGCCATTGGTGACATTTTGTTATCAAGTTCTTGTGACAATCGGGTAAAAATTGGATCATTGTAACGAATTACTGGACTTTTTAAATCTTCTGCGTATTTGCGAAATAATTTTGTTTGTGCGTCATAACTCACTTTTGGTTTTCGGCCTATGGCAATCGTTCCACTGCAAAAGAGCATTATTTTTAAAATCTGGGCAAGTTACAAACCATTACAAACCATTTTGAAAGAAAATGAAGACGTCGATTAACACATAGAAAATGTAGGAAAATTAATTTGATTTTGACATGACTTTGAAATATTACAAATTACAATACTGTTAACTTACGTGATAACCAGGAAGATTATAAACAAATTCATTGTAAACACACTAATAACGTATTTATTTTAAATTTTTATGTAACTGCACAACTAAATAACTAACTCCAATCCGAAAAATGTCAAATCACAAAACACAATTTAACGAAGGCATAAAAATTAAGACCTACCCTCATTTGAATGAATTATATTTCATTGCGGCTTTGGATACTAGTACTTGAGCCTACATATGTTTTATTTTCTATATATGTTTTTGATTAGATAAGAGATGTGTGTAATAGTTAAAAATATTAATAAAAATAAATATTAACTGAAAGTAATTGTTTTACTTATCCTAAAAAACCCCTTGGTGTGGTCACCTCGACCGTAGTATTTCATCACAGGATTTTGATTATTATTTGTACCTAAACGGTGCGTTTTTTTAAAACTGTTTAGAAAGTGATCGTTAGTAAAAAAAATTACTAAAGGATGGACTGTAGCATTCGTCTATTTGACTACCGAATGCTGCGTAAATAGATTTTTTCTTGTGATAAGCGTTTCAATTGACGGACCACCTTCAATCGACTGTAACTTTTGAGTGACTTCTTTTACAAACTAGAAATTGAATTTACAATCGTTCAAGAACTTTTACTAAAGCTAGACCCTAAGAAAAATTCCAAATTCCAGTGCGTTCCCCAAACAATGTGAAGTTAAGGTGATCGATTGAGGGACCACCTTTCGCATTCTTGTTTTTTTTATTCATTGAAGGAGAAGGGCTGATATTTTATAAATTAGTTTTACAAATGTTTTACTAAAAGTCGTTATTTATAGCAATTGTAAATTTCAACTAGATTATGAGATATGAACTCCTGTCAGGCACGATTGAGGGACCACCTTAAACTGATTGTAACGTTTGAGTGGCTACTTTTACAAATTAATGGCTGAATTTACAATTGATTGAGAACTTTTACTAAAGGCTGACACATTCAAAAGTTTAAAATTCCATGTGGTCCCTCAATGGGAACGCACATACATAAACCCTGAGCACATTAAACTCTCTTATAGAGCAAAAACTTAACAGAAAAGAAAAATTAGAAAGGAAAATCTTAATTGAGGGTTTTTTATTTTATTAGACTTACCGTAGTAAACAGTAGCTTGTATTTTATAATGATGTGCAAATGTTACAATATGTTCAATGTTAATTTAATGTTAAATAATGAGCGACCTATTAAGGTTAATTAGATTTTCATACAAATAGAATTGATTAAAATACGCATTACATTACACAGAACAGAAATACACTAAGAAAAAAGTGTTGCGGCCTAATTGCTAAGGTAGCAATTTCTTGCAGACTTATTTTCAACGTACAAAGGCTGACAAACAGCTAAAACAATTTGCAGAGAAAAAGAATGGAGGTCCTATGATAGTAGGTCGTTTATTCCTACAAAATGTACCTGCAAAAAGCAAGCTTCCCTCCAATAAACAAGCTTCCCTCAAGTTGCTTACTGGCCACTGTACTAGTATCATATTGTTCATACCCTGTTATTGGTGTGATGATATCTCTCCTGCAACTCTTGGTGCAGCTTGGCGAGGCGGTCCATGTTCAGGTCGGTGACCTTGAAGTCCACCGACAAAGATGACGTCACCTCCTGCTCAAATTTTGTTGTTGGCTTGATCTGAAGTTGCTCTGGAAATGTAGGAAGAACATTAATTAAATTAAATGAACACTTTATTAACTTTTGGATGTTACATCTCTTAGTTTCGTTCTGCGTGAGTTCACTACACGATGTGCGGACTCTGTGGAGAAGAACTCACCAAATAAACTCGCATCTTTTGTGTTTACCTAATAACACACATATCCACCGGGTCACGAAATTGGTTTAATATTACCTTTTAATCAGCTCACCGATATTTCGACTATATACAGAACTGAAGTAGTTGCAGGTGGTTAACCGGAACGTTTTTTTTATGAGCAGACATATCTGTCTACCCTCTTTCTCAGACATTTTCACTACTACTGAAACTTAAACACGCTCCACACCTTCCGATCCTACACCGTCCTCTCCGACATATCGGAAGAAATCGGACAATGTATAACAACACAACACACACACACACATGGCAACAGGTCCTGTTAGGACAGTGTGTAGAGAATGAGGATTTCCGATTTAGGAATGGGGATTTCCGATTTAGGACGAAGGTTTGGAAGGTGTGGATCGTACATCGAACTCAGTGTCACTAGGTTTCAGAGAATGAGGATTTCCGATTTAGAAATGAGGATTTCCGATTTAGGACGAAGGTTTGGAAGGTGTGGATCGTACATCGAACTCAGTGTCACTAGGTTTCAGAGAATGAGGATTTCCGATTTAGAAATGAGGATTTCCGATTTAGGTCGAAGGTTTGGAAGGTGTGGATCGTACATCGAACTCAGTGTCACTAGGTTTCAGAGAATGAGGATTTCCGATTTAGGACGAAGGTTTGGAAGGTGTGGATCGTACATCGAACTCAGTGTCACTAGGTTTCAGAGAATGAGGATTTCCGATTTAGGACGAAGGTTTGGAAGGTGTAGATCGTACATCGAACTCAGTGTCACTAGGTTTCGCAATGTACAACCGCGAAAACCTAAAAGTGTTCATTAATACCTATTTTCTGAAGCACAGACTCACGTCTATTTCAGGCACCTTTCTTCACATGTAACCGCCTTTATAAGTAGTTTTACTGAATCTTTTATTTGCACTTTAGTCGTAGGGTTGTTTGTGAAGAGCGAAATAAATAAAAATAAATGAATTTATTAATACCTACAACTATATCAGATATACAGGCTTTCAAACTGTTTTGATTAGTATTAAGAACATACAGCACCCTTTCCTTCCAAGAAGCAAGTCCTCGTAGCAGTATGAGAGGTCTGCACTGCACATGTTTTACATGGCCAACTTCCCACTGGAACCGTGCCAGAGAAAGGACATAAGTGCGAGAACAAATTCACCATTAGAATGTTTATTTTCTCTCACAGCATTACAATTTTAGTTTTTTTATAGCTCTGGTAGGAAGCCAGTCTTAGGAAGACGTCATAGACGACGTACTAGCAAATCTTTGTTGTATTTGTAGCATTCTTCACAATGATTAACCTCTTCCTTCTTATTGAAGAGTTGCTTCATAAAGTCGACTGATGCTCTGCTTACACCATTTTTTTTTGTGTTCCCAGTAATTATTTCAAACAAATTATCTACCTTTCTGTTTTATAACTTTCCTATAAAAAAATATATTACTTTAAAAGCATGATTTATGTGATGATTATTACTATCATCATGGACCAATATTGGTATGGACCTATACATACAGGCTATTATTGATTATCAGGTAGTAAGTATAAAAAATTAAAGAAAAAAAACCTTTTTTAAAAACAAGCTTTTATTATTTGGAAAATGAACTAAAAAGTTAAAAATAAATTAACTCTAATTAGAAGTATAACACTTTATAAGTTCATTGTAACCTTTAACGATAATTAAGCTTCTTTGTCTACGACAAAATAATTCCATATCGTAATCATATATTTTTAACACCAAAACTTTACACCTTAATTATTAAATCTTCCCGTTATTTTTACAGTCCCAATTTTATAAATAAAAAAGCGTGTTACATTGTGATAGCTTAATTATACCATCAAAATGTAACACGCTTTTATTATTTATAAAATTGAGACTGTAAAAATAACGGGAAGATTTAATAATTAAGGTGTAAAGTTTTGGTGTTAAAAATATATGATTACGATATGGAATTATTTTGTCGTAGACAAAGAAGCTTAATTATCGTTAAAGGTTACAATGAACTTATAAAGTGTTATACTTCTAATTAGAGTTAATTTATTTTTAACTTTTTAGTTCATTTTCCAAATAATAAAAGCTTGTTTTTAAAAAAGGTTTTTTTTCTTTAATTTTATTTTTAACTTTTTAGTATGTTTAATTCGAGATTTACTACGACGTAGTTAGTAGCGTTCTCTGTCCGATCCTGTCGATCCCATCCAGTCTTTTGTTGCGATAGCCATTGCCAATAGAGTACACTCCACAGAATGCCCTTCTGGTAGCAACCGCACCCGCCGGCGGGGACGCGGTAGACCCAATCAAGTTCTGCATAATCCTGGAAGACCCCGTCAGGGTCATTCCTCTCCCGCGCGCTTCTCGCCATGGCAACGTCCTAGGCCGAGGTCCGTGCCCCCAAGTGGGCGCCCTTAGGCTGTTGCTATAATACTAGGGGTAAGAGCCTTCCGCTCCCCCAAAAGTCCGGTTACGCTTGATACGTCGATTTGCGACACAAGCATTAGGTCCTTGTCAAAAAAAAAAAAAGTAGTTAGTAGCGCGTAGCAGCGTTTTTCCGTTATGTAGTCCGTAGTACGTTCACATAATAATGTGCTGCTTTGAGCACTTAAAGTTTATGTATTTTATTTATATTTAAATATTTCCTTTTTTTTGTTTGTAGTAGGGTAAACTAATGTTTAAATTAGTTATGTAATCACAAGTTAGTTATTTGTAACATTTCTCATTCTATCCATTTCTTTACATTACAAGGTTTCTTCGAAGTCAACTTGGAGCAGTCAAGTTCTTCGATTCGAAGTCCTGCTAAAGACTTAACTCTGCTTAAAGCCACATAAGCTTGACCAGCAGCAAATAATTTAGAGCCTAGATAAATAACAGCATGATCTACAGTAGTTCCCTGCATTTTGTGCACAGTTGAAGCCCAAGACAAGACAATCGGAAGCATTCTTCTTTCAGCTGTGCCGTAATTAAATTTAGCAGGAAATTGAATTGATTTAGGTTGTATTATGTGAATGCCATCCTTGCCGAGGTCCATTGTAGAGGGATAAGGGCTTCAGTACAACAGGGTTCGCCCTGGTACCCTGAGGCGCAACGTTAGCGATATGAAATGTTTATACACTCTCATACCATTCAGCCCTCGGCACGTACTCACCTTGGCATTGGGGCATCCATCTAATCAATCAGACATATAATAATCCACATTCATAACAAACGGAACGAACTTTTTCCCAAATCTGTTGGAGTTGCATATTCACGCCAACTAAGATGCTCGTCAAAACGAATCAAATGAGCGCAAACTCGATCGGGTTGCGTCGTTTAATTACGGAGTTCCTATGACCACCTTCCAGCTCCATCATCAGACCCTGGTTACCATATAGTATCAAAGTACTCGACAAGACGAATCAAATGGGCCTAAACTCGATGAAGTTGCGTCGTTCCGGAGTTCCTATGGCCACCTTCCAGCTCCATCATCAGACCCTGGTTACCATGTAGTATCAAAGTACTCGTCAAGACAAATCAAATGGGCCCAAACTCAGTGGGGTTGCGTCGTTTAATTACGGAGTTCTTATGGCCACCTTCTAGCTCCATCATCAGACTCTGGTTACCATTTAGTATCAAAGTATTCGTCAAGACCAATCCAACAAGCCCAAACACGACTATGTTATGTTGTGTATTTGTGGAGTTCCTGTGACCACCTTCCGGCTCCATCATGAGACCCTGGACATCACGTAGGACTGAAGATCTAGTCAAGACAAATCCAACAAGCCCAAACATGACTAAGTTATGTTGTGTATTTGTGGAGTTCCTGTGGCCACCTTCCGGCTCCATCATGAGACCCTGAACATCACGTATGACTAAAGATCTTGTTAAGACAAAACCAACAAGCCCAAACACGACTAGGTTGTGTTGTGTATTTAAGGAGTTCCTGTGGCCACCTTCCGGCTCCATCATGAGACCCTGGATATCACGTATGGCTAAAGATCTTGTTAAGACAAATCTAACGAGCCCAAACACGACTAGGTTGTGTTCTGTATTAGAGGAGTTCCTATGGCCACCTTCCGTCTCCATCATCAGACCAGCTCCAAGGTACCATAATATTGCATTGTCATCCGATTTATACATGAATGCAAAATTTCAGCTCAATCGGAAACTGGTAAGTGGATCAAATTTAACTTGCAAGATTTGATTACAGACAGACAGACAACGGGACAGGTGAAACTAAATAAAGCTATCACAATGTAACACGCTTTTTTATTTATAAAATTGAGACTGTAATAAAAACGGGAAGATTTAATAATTAAGGTGTAAAGTTTTGGTGTTAAAAATATATGATTACGATATGGAATTATTTTGTCGTAGACAAAGAAGCTTAATTATCGTTAAAGGTTACAATGAACTTATAAAGTGTTATACTTCTAATTAGAGTTAATTTATTTTTAACTTTTTAGTTCATTTTCTTAACAAATAATAAAAGCTTGTTTTTAAAAAAGGTTTTTTTTCTTTAATTTTATTTTTAACTTTTTAGTTTGTTTAATTCGAGATTTACTACGACGTAGTTAGTAGCGCGTAGCAGCGTTTTTCCCTTATGTAGTCCGTAGTACGTTCACATAATAATGTGCTGCTTTGAGCACTTAAAGTTTATGTATTTTATTTGTATTTAAATATTTCATTTTTTTTGTTTGTAGTAGGGTAAACTAATGTTTAAATTAGTTATGTAATCACAAGTTAGTTATTTGTAACATTTCTCATTCTATCCATTTCTTTTAATGCATCAACATTACAAGGTTTCTTCGAAGTCAACTTGGAGCAGTCAAGTTCTTCGATTCGAAATCCTCCTAAAGACTTAACTCTGCTTAAAGCCACATAAGCTTGACCAGCAGCAAATAATTTAGAGCCTAGATAAATAACAGCATGATCTACAGTAGTTCCCTGCATTTTGTGCACAGTTGAAGCCCAAGACAAGACAATCGGA
This sequence comes from Carpatolechia fugitivella, assembly GCA_951230895.1. NCBI lineage: Eukaryota > Metazoa > Arthropoda > Insecta > Lepidoptera > Gelechiidae > Carpatolechia > Carpatolechia fugitivella. Next base: position 13,656 of record CATNWD010000027.1, on the reverse strand, counting down.
AGCATTCTTCTTTCAGCTGTGCCGTAATTAAATTTAGCAGGAAATTGAATTGATTTAGGCTGTATTATGTGAATGCCATCCTTGCCGAGGTCCATTGTAGAGGGATAAGGGCTTCAGTACAACAGGGTTCGCCCTGGTACCCTGAGGCGCAACGTTAGCGATATGAAATGTTTATACACTCTCATACCATTCAGCCCTCGGCACGTGCTCACCTTGGCATTGGGGCATCCATCTAATCAATCAGACATAATAATATAATAATCCACATTCATAACAAACGGAACGAACTTTTTCCCAAATCTGTTGGAGTTGCATATTCACGCCAACTAAGATGCTCGTCAAAACGAATCAAATGAGCGCAAACTCGATCGGGTTGCGTCGTTTAATTACGGAGTTCCTATGACCACCTTCCAGCTCCATCATCAGACCCTGGTTACCATATAGTATCACAGTACTCGACAAGACGAAACAAATGGGCCTAAACTCGATGGAGTTGCGTCGTTCCGGAGTTCCTATGGCCACCTTTCAGCTCCATCATCAGACCCTGGTTACCATGTAGTATCAAAGTACTCGTCAAGACAAATCAAATGGGCCCAAACTCGGTGGGGTTGCGTCGTTTAATTACGGAGTTCTTATGGCCACCTTCTAGCTCCATCATCGAGTCTGATTTAGTATCAAAGTATTCGTCAATACCAATCCAACAAGCCCAAACACGACTATGTTATGTTGTGTATTTGTGGAGTTCCTGTGACCACCTTCCAGCTCCATCATGAGACCCTGGACATCACGTAGGACTGAAGATCTAGTCAAGACAAATCCAACAAGCCCAAACATGACTAAGTTATGTTGTGTATTTGTGGAGTTCCTGTGGCCACCTTCCGGCTCCATCATGAGACCCTGAACATCACGTAGGACTGAAGATCTAGTCAAGACAAATCCAACAAGCCCAAACATGATTAAGTTATGTTGTGTATTTGTGGAGTTCCTGTGGCCACCTTCCGGCTCCATCATGAGACCCTGAACATCACGTATGACTAAAGATCTTGTTAAGACAAAACCAACAAGCCCAAACACGACTAGGTTGTGTTGTGTATTTAAGGAGTTCCTGTGGCCACCTTCCGGCTCCATCATGAGACCCTGGATATCACGTATGGCTAAAGATCTTGTTAAGACAAATCTAACGAGCCCAAACACGACTAGGTTATGTTCTGTATTAGAGGAGTTCCTATGGCCACCTTCCGTCTCCATCATCAGACCAGCTCCAAGGTACCATAATATTGCATTGTCATCCGATTTATACATGAATGCAAAATTTCAGCTCAATCGGAAACTGGGAAGTGGATCAAATTTAACTTGCAAGATTTGATTACAGACAGACAGACAGACAGACAGACAGACAGACAGACAGACAACGGGACAGGTGAAACTAAATAAAAGCTTGTAAATAAAAGCTTGTAATAAGTTGTCACAGACATTTGAAAGTTCTAGTGAAAGCATTATGAGAAAGTAAAAGTAAGCAGTACTAAGCATTAAAAATAACATCATAAAATGTTAATCTGCAAAAATAAGACTTTTTCTATAACACTTTCGTCCAGAAAGTCCAAACCTTTCAATTTTCCCACAGTATGAAATAAAACAAAAACTTTTTGATTGTTGTCATTAGATAGGCAATTTGTCAGCATCTCATTTCAACCCTCAAAAATTATAGATAAAGGAAATCTTGAGAACTTACCCATTATATCCTTGACCTCAACTTGAATGTTGAGGAAATTTTCAACTCTCTTGTCCCGTTCAGCCTGTAGCACTTCCAGATGGGCCTTAAGCTTGTCGAGCTCGTCCTCGCTGGGCAGAGGCACCTCCTGCAACTCCATGATGGCGACGCCCAGCTTGTCAGCCAGGTCGCGCTGCCACTCAAGGAGACGCTCCATCTTCATGCGCCGCTGCTGAACTTGCTCCCGGTACCTGGTGGATAAATAATAAGTTATACACTGCAGCTGGATAAGGAAATGCAAACATGTCAGACAATCATTTAGTATGAGAAAGTTGCAAACTAAATCAGATACCTCAAGATTTTTGGATGTTTTAATTTTGGTGACAAAATATTATTGATTATATTTTAAAACAACTTTCTGATACACATCTGTTGACTGTGATTAGATGACTGATAAATTATAAAGTAACAACTTTTAGTGTGATCTATGGAATAGAATAGAATAAAAGAAGGATTTGTATTGAATTGTAGAGGATCTCATATAAAAATAAACAAGTTTTATAAAATCGGGAGGTTGCAGTTAAATGACATTTTAATCAAATAATAGTTACCCAGCAATCCGGTCTTCTAACTCCTTCTTATAATCACTAAGCAACATATTATCTTTAAAGTCCATGATTGTGATATCCGTTGATAAGCATTGGCTCAACTCCACAGTTTCTTTTTTTAACTCTGTGAACATAATTATAGGAATTTATTTAGAACATTAATTAAATAAATACAATCTACATGACTATAATGCGTCTTTTATCAGGTAGATGATGCTTATATAAAACAATTAAACTTAGGCACAGCATCAGGCCTCTCAAAAAGTGAACTAACAATCGAGTGACCTGCAGGAAGCTGATGGGCATGGACAGTGCAGGACTGGTCCTCGTAGAGATCCTTGTGGAAGGAGTTTGTCCAATATTTGAAGTCTTTCAGCTCTGATGGTGTTAATAATATAATGGAACCAATGGCTGCTGTGCAATATGGAGGTTACCATAATATCTATTGTTTTTTTTGTTTTTTACATAAGAGATGTGTTCTGAATATATAGTTTTACAGAATACTAGATTATAAAATCATTATTCAGCAGGCTGCAAAGATTAATATTTTTTAAGTTCTAAATTGTATCACTTAATTATTATAAATAACTAATAATGTACAGTCCCTATTTTTTCCTAAAAGATAATCACATGAATGTTTACCATGAAATCCAAAATAATGCCTAAGCAAGCAAATTCATTCATAGGTTCATTGTTTGATATTTTCAACAAATTATTTTCAGATTAAGATAACATGTGGGTTTATATAGAATCATACACAAAAAAGTATGATGTAAAGAATACCATTATCACTACTCACTGTCTACTTCTTCCTGCATAACCTTCAACTGTTGTCTGGTCTCGGAGACAACATCCCGATGTAGATCTTTCTCAATGAGGACCAGCTTCATGATGTTGTGGACCTTCGTGTCATCGTCCACGCCGAGGTGCGACCAGTTCATCCACAGCTCATCTATCATGCGGCGGACATTTAGGCGGATCTCTTCTAGGACCCCATTGCTGGAGTACGTTTTAAAAGTTAAGACATAAAAGGACCATAGTCATCATAAATGTTTGGGTGAATTAAGCAAGAAAGAATCATTGTACGAAGTGTCGCATAATGTGCATTTTGAAATCTAAGCTAATGATTTCGCCAAGGAAAAAGTACCACAAGGCGTCGCCGATCGTATCTTGCTTTTTAAAGGGATATAACATTTTAGAACATTGCCTATGGAGTTTCTACACTATAGTTGTAAAAACAAAGCAAATAAATGATCAAAATTTTACAAATAATCGAATAATAAGCAAGAAAATTTAGAAAACTTACATGATTTCTTCTGTAAGCGCAGCCATTTCGCTTTCTTCAAAACCACTTTTAACTTTTCACAATAATAATCTTATATATTTATCACAATAACATCAATACACCAGAACACTTATTACACAAAATCAAAACAAATTACAAAATTACGATAGAAATTCGCATGCACCGTTCAACAGCTTTTTCAAAATGCATACATACGTTATGGGCCCCGTAGACGGTCAAACGGTTTGATTCAAACACGTAAAGTTTGGTTTGACTCAAACCATTTTGATCGTTTACAAAGGTGGTTTGAACGGTTTGTCAAACATGATGCAATTTCATATTTGGCATCATCGTATTGGGAGCAATCCTGTAATGATGATGTCTTTTGTAGTTATTAGTTTTTAATAAATAAATAAATTTTGTTGTGTTTGACGCGTCAAAAATGTAATTACGACAGCGTACAGAATCAGACTGCGCAGAGCCGTTTGACAAACCGTTCAAACCGAGCTCAAACGGTTTGATCAAACATGTAAGGTTTGAGTCAAACCGTTTGACCGTCTCCGGGGCCCTTTACAAAACAAAACGATCAGAAGCAGGGCTGTGATTGGCTGCATATATTTTTTTAAATTGTAACTGTCATAGCGTGTTTTTTTTTATAACTAAGAGATCGCGAACTTTTTAGTTATAATATATATGTCTATGGTTATAATAAATTGAACTTACGTAAAGTTATGTCATGTATCGTCATTGTTAGTAAAATAAATCTATCTAATACTTTAAACGAGAAATTCTTGTATATATCTATCTATCTATTCTATATTATAATAAGAATCTCGGAAACGGCTGCAACGATTTCGATGAAATTTGGTATATAGGGGGTCTCGGGGGCGATAAATCGATCTAGCTAGATGCATTCTTATGGCTGGCTGGTTTACACGTAGTTGTCAAGTGGTTAACTAAATTTTAAGTTAATTTTAAGCGTTAAGCTCTTTAGTTAGCCCAAGATGGACGATCAACAGCGAATTCAAATCTGTAATAAATATAATAAATTAAATAATGAAGCATAATAAAATATTTATTTTTATATAATTAATATTACATTATTATTTATTTTTTATATTATATTATTATTATTTTTAATGATTAATATAAGCATTTTTCCTAAAATAAAAATGACTTATTATGCGTCTATTCCGTCCGGAGCCCAGTAAACATACGGTGAGATAGGCATTTGACTTTTATGCCGTAAGATGCGGGTAAATTGCTCACAGTTGGTCGATTGCCACGATACCGCACAGTGAAGGTAGGCGCGCGATTTTATAAAAGTGTTGCGCATACGACGGTTAGCTCAGTTGCGTCATCACCATGCAGAAATTGTTTTACTGGGCTCCGGACGGAATAGACGCATAATAAGTCATTTTTATTTTAGGAAAAATGCTTATATTATGCGGTTTGTAATTCCGTCCGGAGCCCAGTAAACATACGGTGAGACGTGTCTATTATTGCATGGTGAGGGGCAATCGAAATATTTAACTGTGAGTGTACCTGCTGGGATTATAGTACTGTCCAGCGGTATTACTGTGTAAACACTCAATAAGTGAATGTGAATACTATCGTTTATAAGAAAATCAACCGAATGGATATGATTGTACATAAGCAATGCAACTACCAGTGAAAGGGAATAGAATAACAGGTAACAATGTGTTATATGTTTACTTTTTGAAGTGACTGCGCCTATTTACTGCAAGATTATTTATTTCTGATCCTAAATCTTTCGGTGAATGTAAAAATAATAAAAGATGGTACATATAAATGGGTTGTTTTTATTTATTTTTCCCTTGTTCATACCGAATCAAAACAAAATAGTACGAAAAGGTAAATAACAGTCAAAGATATGACAAAATTCTCTAGAGAATACAAATCAAAATAACATTATTCTTGATATGTCTGATTACAATATCAAGATCTAGAATTTAGGCGGGCCGAAAGGAAGAAGTAACACAAGGAATATTCGGCAAGGGTCTCGTAGATAACGATCTTCGATAAAATTTTGCTAGGGTATTAATAGAGGTCCAATTACCCCTTGCGAGTATTTCTTCCACGGGGACTTTTTGAGCCCAATTAAGGGATGCCACGGCGGAGCGCACCGAGCCCGGCGGGGCGTGAATGCCGGCGTCGAGCAGCACGGTACGCACCCAGCCCGCGATCATGGTGCGGCTAGAGGCGCGCGGCGTGCCCGCAGTGCTCACGAACAGGCTGCTCAGCGAAGCAGGCTCTCGCCGCGTCGCCGACACGGCCAGCAGCCGCCGCACCCAGTGCACGGAGTCCACGTTGATGTGAGCGCCCGCAGTGAGCACCCAGCCGGATTGCCGATGAGTCAGCGAGTCCGTCTTGGAGCCAAATACTGGCCAAAACGTTATGCGGTCCGATCCTAATTCGCTATGACCTTCTGCGACAGATAGCAAAGTCAGATCATGGATCCGTCTTCCCGATGCTAAGAGTAGTAAGATAGCGCATCTACGAGAAACCTCGAACAGACTTTCTGTTGGTGGACTATTTTTAATTAGCCAATCCACGACCATTTGTGGGTTCCAAACTGGAGGCTTCACTTTCAGCTTTGCGTTGGATGCGTTAGCGATACCCTTTAAGGTTTGTCTGACGAGTGCGTGAGAACTTAGCACTGAAGCCTGTAGAGGGTTGCAGAAATTCGTTACAGCAGTTTTGTGGACTAAGATAGTACTGTACTTGAGGCCTCTCTTACTGTGTAGATAGGTCAGGTACCTGGACACGACGCCTGCGCAGGCGCAGGCGTCGTGTCCAGATCCAGGGATCTTTGTAATTTTCTCCTGTTGATCCACACCAGTCAACCCAGCTCGACCAGGCTTGTCGGTAGGTATTCAGGGTAGAAGGCCGCCTTCGGGTGACCAGTCTTGTAGCAAATCTTCCCACCCCGTACCAACCATGCCTCCAATGTCAATTTGTTTATTTGTGGAGGTGGGAGGCCTGTTTGAGTATCCACTAGTGACCGATGTAGGTGATGTATTGTAAAAGGAGGGCTCAGCGCTCTCTGCTTGAGGTCGGCTCTCCAGGGCACGTTTTTCCAGCGTGGACAAATTACTATGAACCTGCCCCGTGCTTGATTGAGGGACATCAAGACTTGCTGCATCAGGCACGGCGGGGGAAACACCCAACCCAGCCTGCAGTTCCAGGTTCTGCTGAATGCGTCGTAATACACTGGGTTCGGATCGCGTAGGTCTCTGCTCACGTAATTTTGCACTACGTGAGCGGTCTGAGAGGCAAATAGGTCTATGCAGGGAGTGCCCCATTTTTTGAATATGATCTTGCAAGTCTTTGGAACGATGTGCCACTCTGGCAAGCCTTGGTGTCTTGATAAGCTGTCCGCCACGGTGTTTAGGGGACCTGGAATGTAACTCAGTGTCAGTTGTACACGATAAGTAACAAAATTATCATCAATTGATTTAGTGAGGTTCATAAGATTGGCTGAACGAGTACCGCCTTGATTTCTTAGGTAGGCGAGGGCAGTACGGTTGTCACTTTGTATTAAAACGGTCACTTAGCCTCATAGCTATATTCTAGCGCTTACAATTTTTTGAGTTTGTCCGGTCGGAGCATCCCTTTGACCCTAAAGAGGGGTTGTTCCCGTTGAGTACCGATCTCGATCGGCCTCTTTTGACCCCATGAGCAACTGTACCAAGTTTCAAGCCGGAGTCATATTTTCTATACGTTTTTCAGCTTAACGCCCCTACTAACTGTGTCGAGTAATCATTTTTTTTCGTCGAAATTAATACAATCAATACATTATGTGTATAATTTTTTAAGAGAAGATTAATTGGGCTTTCTAAATTGGTAATTTTTATTTTTTTATCTATTGAATGCAAAAAGATAGACGTTTTTGAAAAAAAAAAATTACATTTGTCACTATATTTTAATTTTTTATGCATAATATTGCAAATCAAATAGTGGAAATGAATTCTATATGTTTGATTTACATGAAAATAACACCAAACTTGACCTTATAGCAACACGGTTAGTAACAGAAACTATGCCCCTCCCCATTCCCCCAATAAAAACTTACATTAAAAAAAATTATGGCCACCCTTTTTAAATCAGTCTTTGGGTCTAACTGAACAACTCCACAAAAGGAAATGTCTTAATCATCAATAGCCGTATAAAAAAGCGTACACCGGCAACTATAATCCTTTATTAAAACCATTATTATTAGCAAAAACAATATAACTTTGTATCACATTGTTACGAATGAGTGAAGAAAGAAATACGAGTATTTTCGATTAAAGATATTGACTTATTGAAGACATTAATTTGCTGCATGAAAATAATTTACCGAAGACTAGGCTGTATGGCCTTTGATTGATCCCTTTGCCTGTTCAGACTGGGTGAATTAAACAAAAAGAAAGTTCATGCATACGTTTCGTACGTGTTTTGCGATTTATATTATTATAAGATAGGCGGGTAGATAGGGGGGTTAATTTTAGTATTTTATATAATTAGTAGTGAAAGCCTAGTCAGTAGAAGGCTTGCCTTCCATTCCGAAGGTCCTGGGTTCTTATTCTTATCCCGGCCTACAGGCACACCACTGAATTTAAATTCATGTACAGATGTTTTCTAACCAGATTATCATTCGGTGTTTCGGATGGAAAGAAAATATTATTAGTTGCGAAACGCAACAAATTAAATCTTTTTGTATGTCCCGATCTACAACCAGGGCCATAGATAAATAAGGGGGTCCAGGGCCCCGTTTCACGAAGCAACAAGTTACTAGTAACAAGTTACAATTTGAAATACATTGCGTAGCCAATTCGCCTAAACTGTAAGCCCTTATCGTTTTATCTCATTGACTACGCAATGTACATCGAATTGTACTTGTAATTTGTAACTTGTAGCTTCGTGAAACGGCCCCCAGAAATCCCGATTTATTTTATTCGATAGTCAGGCTGTATACTATAATATTCGCATATAAAAATAAGCCACATTTTTAGTAGAGTGGTAGATTTCATCATTTGTCTTCTCCTTAATATGGCTATATATAGCCATATTAACATGCTTTTAAGGAGAAGACAAATGATGAAATCTACCACTGTACTAAAAATGTGGCTAAAATAGTAAAATTATATATAATACAAAACTGATTTAAAATATTTTACTATTATACAAATTATGCACGTTACCTTTGATCACATAAATAACTTTATATAGTTATTAAATCAAATAAAAAAAAAAAAATATTTCCATAGATTTTTTGGATGTTATTACGTCCCTTAGATCCGTCATTACATTTTTTTGGGTGAGAATACAATTAATATTACATTAAAAATTGATAAGTCTTCAAATTAATGTACACATACAATCTTTTAAAAAAATAAGAGAGATGGAACATAAAAATAAAAAAACTGATGTATACGTTTGTTCTTATACCTTACTAAATCATCTTTCATCATCTTTGGATCAATAAATCGTTGGCTGTAAAATACTTGTTTTATTGATTCGTAAAAACTGGAAGTACTTAAGCGACTTTATATTGAATTACATGCAAACTTTTTAAGAAGGTACTGTATACTTCTTACAATAGGGTCATAGTACCTAATCTTAATAGTCCGCTTGCTAAAAAATGTTTATTTGAATACAATATTGTGCGCAAAAGCATTTAATAAGTTGGTTTTTTTTTTCAAGATAATTCATCAACCTTTTTTTGCAAATAACTCTGTAACGTGACACTTTAGGATATATTGACCCCTTATGATTTTTTGTTTGTATAAGTACCTATCCCCAGTCGATATATGTAAGTTTTATCGTGCGCCGTCATTTTGATAAAATAACAACAATAACAACAGCGGAGGCGAGCACTAATGGCATCCGCCGTCCAAGTAGCCACATTCTGGGCTACAACATTATAAAATTCGACTTGCCATCGACTCGCTAAGAAGAAGAATGGCTGGTTTACACGTATTAAGTTGTCAAGTGGTTAACTTTTTAAGCGACTTAATGCGTGTAAACGGCGAATTTAGTAGTAAGTTGCAAGTTAAAATTTAGCGTGCCAGTAAACAAGTAGATTAGAACTTTTTCTATTTTTCGAATGTTGGTGGGCGTGGCCAGTCACTTGACACGTTTCGACAGGCACAATTTAGTTAAATGCGAAGTACGAAGTTAAGTGCGAGTGTTTTATGTTTATTTTTTAAATATTTTTATATATTTTATTATATAGATATATATAAAATATATAAAAATATTAATGATCAATATATTATTAATATAAAATATTAATAATTAAAAATAATAATAATATAATATAAAAAAAATATATAAAAATAAATATTTTATTATTTTATTTATTATATTTATTACAGATTTGAATTCGCTGTTGATCTTGGGCTAACTAAAGAGCTACTAAAATGACGTGTAAACACTTACTTAGAATTAAGTCGCTTAAAATTTAGTTAGAATTTACTTACGTGTAAACCATAAGCCATGCTCCATACAAAAATCTTCAAACCCCTTTCACCGTTTAACGTAACATTGGCTTTGTCGGGAAACCGCGTGACTTAAGAAGACTAAGGTCTCAAGGACGAATCCTGCAGTCTTCTTTTTTTATATATTATTTATCGTTGTCGTTGTTACTTTTTATTTTTTCATATAGTTTTTAAATTGAAAATATGACAGATATAAAAACATTGTTCGAAATTTCTATGTTTTTTCTTAGAGTAAAAGTTCTCCCAACTTACATAGTGACGAAATGTTCTTTAAAAAAAGTATTTTGTAGATATTTAGATACAAAGAAATGGGAAATTCATAGGCCTCTCCAATTGCGTTTAGCAGTGGACTTTAACAGGCTGAAATGATGATGATAAAATGGGAAATTCTATTTTATCCAGGCAACCTCAATTAATGCAATTTTATACTTTACTTTAGATGCCAAACTACAATGGGATTCTCATATAAATAAATTGTCGAACCGACTGAGTTCAGCAGCGTTCGCAGTTAAAAAAATTAGAGCCCTTACCGACGTAGACACCGCTAGACTAGTCTACTTCAGTTACTTTCATAGTCTAATGACCTATGGTATTTTATTGTGGGGTCACGCTGCGAATGCTAATAGTATATTTATTTTGCAGAAACGGGCTGTTCGTGCAATTTATAGATTAGGGCCTAGAGTGTCACTAAGGGAAAAAATTAAAGAAATCAATATTCTGACATTTGTGTCTCAATATATCTATGACAATCTTGTGTATATAAAACGAAATATAAGTAATTTTCAGAAGCACAGTGATATACACAATTTTAATACTAGAAATAAAGACAAATTGGTTGCTTATGTCAGCCGACTACATAAAATTAGTAATTCTTTTAAAGGCAATTGTATACGCTATTACAATAAGGTCCCTACTGATATTAAAAACTTGCCTTTAGACAAGTTTAAAATAATTATAAAACAGAAATTGTATAAAAAAGGTTACTATAGGATATCTGATTACTTAGAAGACAGGTGTCCATGGGAATAGATTGTTTGAGTAGCAGGCTTTTTCGATATGTAATAAGCATTAATTTTGTAATTGACAATATTTTATTTAAAAAAGGAAACGCAAAAGATGCGACGACTGTGGAGTTTCTTCGGTGAGCTCTTCTCCACAGATTCCGCCATTGTGTTAGTGAACTCACCCAAAAAAATGTAATGACGGATCTAAGTGATGTAATAACATCCTATGGAAATAAATTATTTTGACTTTGACTTTGACTTTATTACTACTAGCGCCGCCTTTACCACTGTATCTGTGAAATGGCCAAAATTGGAACTACTGCTAATAAGTTGGTAGGTTGGTTGGTTTGGGAATAATTTATTTTGCTATAATAATCTTTTCTGAATCCTATCCAAACTCCGATCCTAATTTATTATTTTATAATACATATTCGTTTCCTCGTTTTACTAGGGCTATCTGATGGAAAACTTTCAGACCACAAAAAAAAAATATCAGAAATTTAAATTTCTTTCATTTTTGTATTTAAATAAATAAATGAAAGAATAAAAAAGAAAAAAGAACAAAGAAATTAAAAAAATATTATCTGTAGAGATTCGAACTGCAAACTCGCGGTGTCCCGACTGAGCCAAAATTACCTTTCTATTTCAATGATATCGCGTGTCAATTCTTTTAAGCCTGAAAATACGGAGAAATCTATTTTTTTCTAAAAATTAAACCTAGCTAGATCGATTTATCGCCCCCGAAACTAAATTGCTAAATTTCATCGAAATCATTGCAGCCGTTTTCGAGATTCTTATTATTATTATCTTGCTCTTTTAAAGTATAAGATATAAGATGACTGTGGCGATGATGAGCAAACCGCACCAAGCCAGCCAATAAAAAGAGGACCATAAAAATGAAAAGGATAGCTGGATCTACTGCTCATTGAGTACTTAGCTCATAAGTGCTACTATGTCTAGCCGCGTGTGCTTTCTTCTGAACGTATGAAGTAAGTAGAGTTTATCTAAATACGTAGCTGGTGTCTTACAAAAAAAATAAACGAGCTAAGCTCGGTCAACCAGGTACTATTCAATAATGTAATACTAAACCAAAACCATTCCTCAAAATAACTTTGTGGTAAAGTTATTATTATCTTAGCGCCTGTTAACTTAGTAGAGCAAACTTAGTAGAGAAAAAAAAATATAAGTGATAAATGAGAAGATAAGTGATAAGTAGAGGAAAAAAATGAGAAAACTCTTTCTCAAAAATTAGGCAGCAAAGTCGAAAAAAATTAATAATCTATTTGAGCCTACCCTAGGCTTGAGTCCCTCGGTGGGTGTTTTTACTTCTTAAGTATATTGTTTTTACCTTTTATAACGAGGGTTCAAAAACTATTCGGTTAGGTTAGGACATTGCTGTGCTGACTAAGTCACCTGAATGTCCGAAAAGTGAAATATCTTTGTACTTCGGAAAGCACGCTGAGAAATAGTCGTAAGAAGAGCCATGTCAGATCAGAGGCATTCGGCGGCTCAGTAGCTCTACACATCACACATCAAATGAAAGAAGAGATTTCATCAACCATGTCTCCTCACTGCTACTTAACTTACTCGTATAAAGTGGAAATTACCATGGAAGTTGCGAAACCTGCCTATTTCCTCCGATGACATCTTAATAAGCTTCCTCCTGCTATTGCGATTTAACAGGAAGACCAAATCCTCCACTTCTACAAAGTATAGTTGGTATATTGTACGTATTGTACGATTATAAACGAAGGTATTTGATGTATCCACTGTAATGTTATTATGGGAATATGCTTTAAAATGGTTTAAGTAAGTATATACTGTAAAACTACTCACGTTTTTATAGTCGTTAAGTGGTATTGTAGGAACAGGCCATATAATTAGGTACTTGTAGTTAGTTTAGTTTAATTAAAAGCAAAGTGCAACATTCCCGTAAGAAAACCTAAAAGAAAATAAGTAGGTAGTTCAACTTTCTAATGTTTTGATCAGTGGAGATAGGAACAATAAAGTTTTTATTTAAACTGTATTTGAATACAATATCGGGCGGTTAAACTTTACTGAAAATACGAAAAATACAGACAGCAGTAGTAGTTGGAGTAGTAGGTACGAGTATGCTAGGTACTAACTTGTTACGTTACAATTAGGTTTTATAATAAGCTATGATATTTCTTGATATTTCATTATTTAAACGCTTCCTCGCGCCAAGGTGTGGTGTCATCAGCAGTGTGGTCGTAACATTTATACGAAATATTTTTTAAACTTATTCTAGAGAGGATTGCGAAAAGAGATGTGTAATTGTTATTGATTGTGTAAGTTGGTATTTACAAAATTTCAAAAATTTGATATTGCGATAGGTAGCCCTCTTTAGGGTTCCGTAGTAAAAAAGGGACCCTTATAGTTTCACCATGTCCGTCTGTCTGTAAGGCTGTAATTTGTCATGGGCCGACAAAGCTGAAGAGTAAAATCTTTAAGAAATTTTTTTTAGGGTTCCTCAGATACATGTGAAGTAGGGGTTACTTTTTTTTCACGACTACCTTATAGT
>CATNWD010000026.1:0-18454 GCA_951230895.1 Carpatolechia fugitivella | reverse complement strand
AAACAATTCGTGTTCAAACCCGAGGAACTGAGAGCGGCGTTGATGCCGACGTTAGAGAAACTGTTTAGGCAGGACCCGGAGTCGCTGCCCTTCAGACAGCCGGTGGACGCTCAAGCCTTGGGCATCCCCGACTACTTCGACATCGTGACGAAGCCGATCGACCTGTCCACCATCAAGGGCAAGCTGGACCAGGGCGAGTACAAAGACCCCTGGGAGTACGTGGACGATGTATGGCTCATGTTCGAAAATGCTTGGCTCTATAACAGAAAGAATTCCAGGGTCTACAGATATTGCACTAAGGTAAGACACTTTATTCTTGAAATCTTTACATACAAAACCATCGAAATTAATTTATTTTACAATCGAACTAAATAACTACGGAAGTAGGTATATAGACTAGACAAACATATTCAACAGAAAAGTAAAAACCGAACGAAAAACTGGATACAGGTTCTATTATCAGTTGTTTCACCTGTTTGCCTGATTAAATATTTAAATTTAAAATATTTTTGAATATTGTTATTGGTTTCACGCAACCAAACACTTGAAGTCATCCATAAACCTTGAAAATAGAAAAGGTCCTAAGACTGTTCCTTGAGGTACACTTAATAATACATTTTGCATAAACTTTCAGAATACCTTCCAAAATGATAAGTTCAATTACTATAATGCAGCAGTAGCTAACTAAACCCTAAAACAATATCATCATCATCATCATCAACAATATCATTCAACTGAATTCCTTGTGCAGTTATCGGAGGTGTTCGAGACTGAGATCGACCCGGTGATGCAGTCGCTGGGCTACTGCTGCGGCCGCAAGTACACCTTCAACCCGCAAGTGCTGTGCTGCTACGGCAAACAGCTGTGCACCATCCCGAGGGACGCCAAGTACTTCTCCTATCAGAACAGGTAAACAAACGAACACATACAAACACCAGTAATAGAGGAAAACTTCTGTGGTGTTTGGTAGAAACCTGTTGACTCCAAATTGGTTATTTCTCAGTAAGCATTTGCTTTTTATGAATATTCAAAATTTGTATGGAAAAATCGTTATTATCATGTTTTTACCAGTGTATTGCTTCACTTCTACAAAAAATAGAGTTACCAGAAATAGACAAAAAAAAACTATGTTTGTTAAGAGTTACTAAATATTTTGTATTATCAAACACAAAAATTTATAAATTGGAGTTAACAGGTTTCTCTCTAACACCACAGATTTACATATCGGGTATTTGCCTGAGTTGTCCAATCTGTTGCTTATTTAATGTTCAATAATTAAAAAATATTTTTGTAAATAATCTAAAATAATTATCTAAAATGTGATGTTTTGAATACAGGCAAATACCCTATCGTTGGCTATTGTACAAGTATGTTCTTGAATAAAAATACATATAAGGAAAAAAATAAAATAATTTATTCATAACACGATAAGAAAGATAGAAGATGCGAGAAGATATAAGTGTAAGGATACTTTCAGAATTAAGTAAAATCAAAGTTTTCTAGCCACCAATATAATAAACTTGTTGTAACTCTCACATGCAAGAGAGGCCTCAACAAGCCTATATTTCGATAGCAGCATCTTTTTGATATGAAGTTTTAATGTTTTGACCAGGCTTTGTGTAAAGTTTCTCACTGTAGATAAAATAATGAATAGAATGAATACTCTAAAATATGAAAGAAAACTTGCGTGCAAATTTTTATTTATAACTAATTAAAATCATTGAGAAAAGTTAAAAAAATATTAAAATTTTATTATTACCGATTTACCTTATAAATTCGATATATTTAGATGTTCATCTCCATACATCGGTGTTCTATAACATTGCACTTTCATTCTGTGTTCAAGCAAGCAGCGCATCTTTTATATAAATATAGTATATTTTGTCCATTAGCCTTTCTTGCATAATATAATTTGAACTTTGAAAAAATCTAAATAGTTTATTCATTGATGTGCGTGCGTTGTTCTGTGGTAAAGAACACTAAACATAATAAAATAGTTTAAAAAACTAAAAAACACGCTTTTAGCACGCAATAAAAATTGCAAAAAGTCACGTGACAATTTTTTCGTATTCCTGACAGCAAACCCTTTCATTTGATACCCATATCATGGGGGTGCATTTCAAATAGCCTGTCCGCCATATTGGATTTAAGTCACGTGACATTTTTTTTTTCGTTTTCCTGACAGCAAACCCTTTCATTTGATACCCATATCATGGGGGTGGATTTCAAACAGCCAGTCCGCCATCTTGGGGGGGCCGCCATATTGGATTTGTAATGACGTTTCTTAGCTAGTCATGTATTGTCATCAGAACTCAGAGCGTGTGCAAAATTTGATCCTAATCGAAGACCAGGAAGTGGGTCAAATTAAGATTCCAAGATTTTCTTACATACATAGTTATTTACAAGTGAAGCTAATAAAAGCTCCACAGAAATCGCTTCTTTACATTTTGTATTTCCACATTACATTGCATTGCATTTTTGTATTTACAAATTGCTGTGCCCAACAGGGTCCATGATGTACGTACCTTCTATTTACCTTTTATAACATCTACTCTACCATTGTGGAATGCAATAAATTGATTGAATTGAATTGAATACATTAGTCGATATTCTTAATGATTCTCGTGTTCGTATTTAACTTATTTATTAATTTTATATTGCTATTAAAGTTATGAACAGACACAATAAAATTTCAAAAAATAAACTTAAATCTTAATATCAAAACTTCTTAGCCATTTGGCTAACTAAGCGTTTAGTATTAATATTGCTGCAACAAAAATAGTTTACAAATGAAATTCGAGCGTTGCTAAGCGGATCAGTAGACAATGCTGTGTCTTTGTAAAATAACACCCCGATTAGCCCGCGCCGCTGCCGGTCGACGGCGTGTGTTTCTTTGACACACAATAACCAAATTATTCATCAACAGCTCATATACGTCCCCACCGAGGGGCTCGAGCTTACCCTGAATTAGGGCGATTAGGCCTTAGTCGACCGCGCTGGCCCAGTGCGGGTTGGTCGACTATTACTTGAAGTAAATCCAACTTTCGTTCGTTAATTTTATACTACAGGACAAATTAATTGGAAATAATAAACATACGCTGCTTAGGGCTTTCTTTGTTTACTGCTGTGTTGAATTCCCTTCTCTTAACTGTGGGATCGATATTGTGAACTCTATGTTTAACTATTTGTAAAGGCTGGTTTAATACAATAGAAACATGATACGCTGAAAAATGATATTGTATTTAACTAATCAAAGTAAAGGTGTGCAATTAGTTTTATTACACATTTTTGCTTATATACTATAATATTATATACACTGTTTGAGCCAGTTTGAGTACGATTAACAGGATTTCCGTTTGAAATACAAAAATGCCCTTTTACATGTACAAATACACTCAAACTGTCTGTCTGTTTGTCTTCTGAGCCCTAGTTTTTTAGACCCATAACACATCAACATAATCTGTCCACTCATAGCTTGACAAAGCTTCCTGTGTCTTACACCTAAAGCATACACCATTGAGTTCTATGCTTACTTATCTTATTGTAGTGCAATCAAAAGTCATTCTTATCACCGGAAAAAATAAGTCTTCTGTAATCACCATAAAACAAAGAAACATCAAGTAATTAATTCTTATTGATCACTGTGGGTTGTAAGGTTGTCAACCGAACTCACAAACCAGAAGACCTCTGTAATTAATTTATAAGTGGGATGAACATCTTAATCACTTCATCTGTTACTTACATAAATCATACAGTTTACTACTAAGCGTGACTAAAAAGCAACTTCAAAGAAATAATACTAGATATTTTTCTCAAACCAGATTCCGGAGATAAGACAAGACGATTGCACCCTTCACGTCCCCAAAATAGTGTCATTGTGTTCTGGCTCTAATCTACTAATCCTTTTATGTTCTCATTGCTTACTAATTTGTTTTCGCCCTCTCGCACGTCCTTGCACTTCCACGCTTGACTTCACGCCGCCACTCCGCGCCCGTCGGTTGGCGATACAGTCTTAAAGCGTTTGGGGTTGCGTCCGATAGATACACCTTCTGCCAGAAGTGCTTCAACGACATCCCCGGCGACACCGTCACGCTCGGCGACGACCCCCTGCAGTCGCAAACGTGAGTACACTCTTAGCTTATCCTGTTATACATATAACTAGTTAATGAATGCAAAAATGGTTGAGGAGGTTCGCCTCGCGCCTAGCTTTTACAGAGTGAATGAGACAAAGACGCTGACAAAATCATGTTCTGCGCACATAACTCGTTGCATACGAAAAAGTTTGTTCGTCCTTATTTCAAGCAGCAACGGGTCGACATGTTTTTTTGCATAAAGATATTTATACGGCAGAAAATACACAGGTTACATTTTTCTTTGTAGCTTTGTTGATTCGTCAGGCTGTAAAATTTCTAGAAATAGAAATACTACCATAGATGGAATAAGTTATTCAAATAATCTTGTAATTCTTTTACAAATAGTATGCAATTGATTATACTATATTGATTGTTGACATAAAACACGTAGCCAGATCATGGATACCAATTACAAAATAACTAAAATAGATATTAAAAATTCAAGCACACAAATTGTAAGTTCCGTGTTTTACGATGTCATGCAAACATTGTAGTGACTTGTTTTGTTTTATAATCAAAACCTCAGAATAAATAAAGCGCTTACAGAATTATTGAATTTAGATGTTACAGTGCGTTTATCAATTTCATCTTTTTAAAAAATGCTGTCATTATGTCTCAAAAAAAAGTTTTGACAGCTTGCTCGATACGCAAGACAAAGTTAGAATCTTCGCAAAAAACATCTTGACAAGAAACAGGCTGGCAGATTTCTTCTGATAATATTTTGCCTTATTAACAACAGCTCATATACGTCCCCACCGAAGGGCTCGAACCTACCCTAAATTAGGGCGACCACGCTGGCCCAGTGCGGGTTGGTCGACTTCACCTTTGAATTTCTTCGCAAGAGTGTGCAGGTTTCATCACGATGTTTTCCTTCACCGAAAGGGCGTTTGCGCACTCATCCGTATCCAATTCTTATTCGATTCTTATCCGTTTCTGATCCGGTTTGGCCTTCTTAGTAATTGTATGGACGCTTACGCACCCATACGTATCCGGTTCGTTTTCGATCCGTAAATTCTCACTCCGGATCGGTTTTTTACGGATGAAGAGTGAGGTACGGGGAGATGAAAGCTCGCGCTGCTAGTGATGTGCCAAATTGACTATTTTTTGATAAACAAGTATTGTAGTACTCGTTACAAAAATAATCGAATGCACACTCGAGACAAGAGACTCCAGAATTATATTTACGTGAAACGAACTATACGAGTAACGTGAGCGACTTTATTGCGGGATCTACATTACATAAGTAGATATAATTAAAAAAGATCAACCTAGTATTCGAATTCTATAAGTACCCGAAATCTTTACTCGAGTACAGTCGACTGCTCATCAGTCAGTGGTAAAGTGTTAACACTTTGACCTTGAACGCTTCTTGCTTCTATAGCATTATGGTCGAGATCAGCTCAGTCAGTCAGTTCGACTCGGCACATCACTACGACAATATCATGCAATATCGTCTCAAATACGAATGAAAACCGGATCGGATACGGATGAGTGCGCAAACGCTAGACGTGAATTTACCGACCGTTTTTTTTACGGGTCAAAAACGGACCGGATAAGAATCGGATACGGATAATTGCGCAAACGCCCTAAGAGCCTCGAATAAACGTACATAATTCAAAATTCCAAAAAACGTTCGTACGTGGTGGGGATAGAATACGCGTCTTCCGGACGGGAGGCAGCGGCCCTAACCACTGGACCACCGACGGTCTTATTATATCGGACTCTTATTCTATATTATATATTTTAACAGCACACTAACTCGTTGTAAACTTGCAGGGCGATAAAGAAAGATCAATTCAAAGAGATGAAGAACGACCATTTAGAGCAGGAGCCCTTCGTGGTCTGCATGGACTGTGGGCGCAAGCAGCACCAGATCTGCGTGCTGCATCACGACGCCATCTGGCCGCTGGGCTTCTGCTGCGACAACTGCCTCAAGAAGAAGGTACGAGCGTTATCCAATCATATCAAAGTTCACAGGTTCAATCATTCTTTTTCATCGTAGGGGTTACGTTAACCGAACTTTATTGATATTGCTACATCACTAATGGTTGGGTCCATAGAGCGCATGCGCACAACCCTAGTGGGGGGGGGTGCTCTCGCGCCATTTTTGTAGCTCTTGTAAAAATTTACGTGGAATAAGGTGGTTTCTAATTATTTACTATCTAACAGTTGTAAGGTCGACAACCGACCTCACATACTCTGGATTATGTGTTATAAAGCCGTCAACGTCCACTGACTCCGACTACCTCCAAAGATAGCAACCGGGATCCTCGGCTTAACATACCTTCCGAAGCACGGAATCATCTTTATTTTCGAACAATGAAATGAACAGCCTGCAACGTCCTAACCAAACTGGGGAATGTCTCACAAAGAGATTGTGTCCGTAATGAGAATCAAATACTTGACTGATTGTGTTGTATGCGGCTGTCAAGACGTATTGACGGCAAAAAATATCCCCTTGTATGCGGCTTTCAAGACTTATTGACGCAGCGGCGAAGGCGACGATAAGCGCCGCAGACAAAGGAATGTTAAATATCGCGCGCGCCGCATAAATAAAATAAAATAAAAATAGCCTTTATTACGACTTTGAATCTTACCTTACATCTTATTTAATATTATAATCTAGTCTTTATCGTCTTGCCTTTTGGCATAGGCCTCCTCCATTTCCTGCCACATACTCCTGTCCAGAGCCTTTCTTTTCCATAACACACCTGCATATTTTTGTATTTCGTCATGCCACCTTTAGTTTGCCTTCCTCTTTTCCGTTTCCCAACTCTGGGGTACCATTCTGTTATTAATCTCGACCACTTCTCCACTTTGTTTCTTATCATGTGGCCACTCCATTTCCATTTAAGTCTCTTTATCGTTATTGTTATATCCATTACCATAGTTTCACTTCTTATATTTGTTAGCCTTACTTTGTCTCTCTTTTTAATGTTCATCATGCTCCTTTCCATGCTATGTTGGCATGTTTCCAGATTTTTAATGTCTTCTTTAGTCAACGCCCAAGTCTGGCATCCATATACGAGGCATGGTAGGACACATATATTTAATAGCCTTGTTTTGTATCTTAATGGGATGTCTGGGTTTTTCATAACTTCATCCCGCGCGCCGCATGTAAAATATAAAAAAAATGTTTAATAATTAAAAAAAGAAAATCGAGTACTACGTATCCATTGACTTTATATCAAAATGTTTCGCTTGTTGCAGGGCGCAAAAAGGAAAGACAACAAATTCTGCGCGAAGAAACTGCCGCCGTCCAAACTGGGCATCTACATCGAGACTCGCGTCAACAACTTCCTCAAGAAGAAGGAGGCCGGCGCCGGCGAGGTGCACATCAGGGTCGTCGCCTCCTCCGATAAGGTAATCATCATCATCATCGTGTGGGTTGTAAGGTCGACAACCGACCTCACAAACCCTGGTGTCAGTGTTATAGAGCCGCCAAAGGCCACTGACTTGGCTATGTAACGACTAGATAGTAGCCGGGACCAACGGCTTAACGTGCCTTCCGAAGCACGGAATCATCTTTCTTTTCGAACAATCAGGTGATTCAGCCTGCAATGTCCTAACCAAACTGGGGAAAATTTCACGAAGAGATTTTTGCTTGAGAGTGTCCCCACCGGGAATCGAACCCGGAACCTCCGTAATGGGCGTCGAAATCTCGACCATCCGGCCACAGAGGCTGTAATAATCATCATTACATTTACGATTTTCTCCTATGGTCCTCTGCAATAAAGGTTTCTCTACTTCCATAGACTTGTGCTATCTTAAGTCATTCGTTGTTAAAATCGTCTAGCATATTTGTGAATACAAAAGTCAGCCTGAACGAACAGCATTTATAATTTATCAGGTCAAATAAGTAGAAATCAAATAGTAAATACTGGTGGATATTTTTTTTTATAAATAACAACGCCAGATTAGTAGCCAATCACTGAAAGTAGCAATGATTGTCGTCATCAAGGGCCTACTTTAAATTAGGGTGATTAGGCCTTGGTCGACCACGCTGGCCCAGTGCGGGTTGGTCAACTTCACACACAACCTTTGAATTTTTTCGCAGGAATGTGCAGGTTTCATCATGATGTTTTCCTTCACCGTAAGAGCGTCGAATAATAATATGAATTCTTAACTCGAAAAATACATTAGTACGTGGTGGGGATCGAACCCGCGTCTCCCGAACGGGAGGCAGCGGCCCTAGCTACTGTCCCTAAAATCTAGTATTTGAGTACGTGAATGAATACTAGAGACTATTCCATACCGTGAATGTTGGTTGGTTGTTCGTAGATGGTGGAGGTGAAGCCGGGCATGCGCGCGCGGTTCGTGGAGGCGGGCGAGCTGTCGGCGGACTTCCCCTACAGAGCCAAGGCGCTCTTCGCCTTCGAGGAGGTCGACGGATCAGACATCTGCTTCTTCGGCATGCACGTGCAGGTTCGCACACAATACACATTCACCTATACCTGAATCCACGTAACATGATACAGGTGACAGCAGACAAGAAGGATACGTATTAAATGCGTGAGAAAAGGATAGACGAATATTTTCTATGAATCTGACAGCTGTCATGCACATGTCACCGTAAGATTGCGAAGTTGGTTTATAATCTGACTCGCGAGATTATAAACTAACGTGAAATTGTGAACTGCAACCAACCATTTACAATTTGACGTATTATTTCTCGTTAGTTTATACACGTAGTAATGATAACCGTTTGGTTAGGTCGTTTCCTCATCAAACACATTTCAATCAGTTAACAACTTGGATGAAAGTCGTCCAAGGCTAAGCGCGTTCTATACAATATTTAGTGCAATAAACAATTACTTCGCAGTGCGCATGTCTAGCGGTCACATTATTGATTTCTATCGGACTGACTGAACTATAAATTTGATACAGTTACAATCAATTACTTAAGCACGTGTTTACTATTAAACGCGTTGTGTGCTTTGAAACCGACACGAGATGGCAAAGTGCAAAGGAACGTTTAGTACTTCTGGTGTCGGCTTTTAGTTGCGCGACAGACATAATATAAAAGTATGGTACTATGTGTAAGATGTAGTAGCTCAGGCCATAAATCTCCATCGATGGGGCAAGTCAATGGGGATTATTGGAGTAACCCATAAAACTGAAAAAAGTTTGCTTGCACAGCCTTTTAAAAATACGCAAACAGTATAAGGAACCCACTGCTAACAACTACTATGGCGAAAGAACCCTAGGCTATTTAATTCCTCGAATCTATAATGACATAATTGTTGAAAAGGATTGTAAAACTAAACAATCATTTACTAAGTAAGCTTATATAGTGATTAGATCTGAAGTTATAACTTGTTAATTGTATGAAGTTGGTACTTTTTAATGGGTCTGATCGACGAGTTTAACTGAAATTGCCAAAATGTTCTATAAAAATTACAAAAAATACTATGTTTTTATTTTTTCTATATCTTTAAAAATGACTGAGTTATTAAAGATCAAAGTGCACACTTCCGCACGAGGCGAGTGGTAGCTGTGACGTCATATGCACGCAACGCCGCCCGCAAACACTGCTACACTGCATGCATATGACGTCACACGCTCGGAACTTCTCGCGGTCATAACTTTGGAAATATTGCATGTATTGAAGTGAAATAAAAAGTAATGTAATGTACATGATACAAACTTCAATATAAGGCATGTTTTAAAGTGAAATAAGAACCTATCGGTGTTCTCCATTGTATGTATGTTAGATTAGAGTGCATTGTTTCGCCAATAAACTGTTAACCAGTTTGTAGAAAAAAAAATATGTATAAAATATAAGGTGAAATAATAAATAAAAAAAAATAAAAAAAGTTTTTTTTCAAGTTGACTATCAGCCATGGACTTAGAACTTCAATGCTGTTTCAAAGAAGTTTTGCTGTTTCACGGTCTGAAGGACCGAGTAAGAGGTTTATATAACCGTAGAAATGTCTGATCTGATCTTATGCAACGAAACATGTCGCTCTTACGCGTTATTCGTTGCGCTATTTCGCTCATTCTCATAAGGCAGTCTGTCATAGCTACAGAGTACATTCGTTGAGGCATCTTCTGTCGCCGCAAAATTGTTTATTGTATCTTCCCAAGTTAAGAAGTCCTTTGCATTTTTCTTAGAAACCAATTATTTTCTGTTTTCCTTTGGTTACTGTTTTGGGCAAATAATAAAACAATGCTTTTATGTCCTTAGGAGTACGGCAGCGAGAGTCCGTCGCCGAACACGCGGCGAGTGTACATCGCGTATTTGGACTCGGTGCATTTCTTCCAGCCGCGCCAGTACCGCACCGCCGTCTACCACGAGATACTGCTCGGGTACCTCGACTACGCCAAACAACTGGGTACGTTAACTCACCTGAGTATCATCATCAACAGCTCATATACATCTCCACCGAGAGGCTCGAGCCTACCCTGAATTAGGGCGATCAGGCCTTAGTCGACCACGC
This sequence comes from Carpatolechia fugitivella, assembly GCA_951230895.1. NCBI lineage: Eukaryota > Metazoa > Arthropoda > Insecta > Lepidoptera > Gelechiidae > Carpatolechia > Carpatolechia fugitivella. The sequence continues at coordinate 7,881 of CATNWD010000026.1, read as the reverse complement.
AGGCCCAGTGCGGGTTGGTCGACTTCACACACAACTTTTGAATTTCTTCGCAGGAATGTGCAGGTTTCATTGCGATGTTTCCTTCACCATAAGAGCGTTGAATAAACGTACACATGAATTCGAAATCACATTGGTACGTGGTGGGGATCCAACCCGTGTCTCCTGGACGGGAGGCAGCGGCACTAGCCACTAGAACACCGACGCTCTTCATCACCGATACTCATTACGACGACAGTAATGATCTGACGTTGCAACAATATGCGATGGGATGCGCAGTAAAACTCCTCGCGATTATTTGCTTCGCTCATTATGCCACTGCGGCTTTAATCTCCTGTCTTAAAGTATAATTTTAAAATAAGTAATAGACAACAAGACAAGATTATAAAGATCTCATTTAAATTTGTTCCGGTAAATTCTGTGTGAAAGCGCCTTCAATATGGTTTTTCATTCATGTTTCCGTTGCGCACTGTTCCATATCGATATTTTATATTTGTATGACTCTTTTCGGGACTATAAACTTGTTGTAAATATACACCACTAATTTATGCTAAATTGACTATTGTAAATAGCTCTTCTAAATTAAATTCCTGAATGAATATCCTAAAATAAGATTTTTATTTTAATCAGGCTACACTATGGCGCATATCTGGGCCTGCCCGCCTTCAGAAGGCGACGACTACATATTCCACTGCCATCCGCCCGAACAGAAGATCCCCAAGCCTAAAAGACTGCAAGAATGGTACAAGAAGATGCTAGACAAAGGGATCATCGAGCGGATAATTTTAGATTATAAAGATATATTAAAGCAGGCCATGGAGGATAATATCTCGTCGGCGGCCGAGCTGCCTTACTTCGAGGGGGATTTCTGGCCGAATGTCCTCGAGGAATCTATTAAGGAGCTCGACCAAGAGGAGGAGGAGAAGAGGAAACAGGCTGAAGCCGCTGAGGCTGTGGTCAGTAAACTACTCCATTTCATACATCTACATCTTGAGCTATTTGTGGGAGGCGGGGAGGCTGCACTCGGTTGGTTTTGGCAGTAGTCATTTTAGTAAAGTAAAAATTATGTTTCTGAGTTTTAGAGACACAATAGGGAATATGCATTAAAAATATTAGTTTTTTTCATAGTTCATCTGAAAGTATACAAAAATAGAATACTGACAGTTGAACGTAATCGAAATTGACCGAAAAACAAACTAGATACAACATTATTAAACAAATATATCTGTCCCTCTTACGAAAACGTCACATGTCACGTCGGACCTCTCTATCTAACCATCAACTTTGAAGCCATAACTTTGTTCCTGTGCAAGATATTTGAAAAAATATTTTTTGAATTGAATGAATTTAAAAACAATGTGCATATTCCCTATTCTCGTACGCATACCTTCCCCGCTACCTACATGCCATTAACACGTTATTTGTCTTTGACTAACTAAAGAGACAAGTCTGCTTCATAACATCACCGCTTAAAATGAAATCACGCTCATTCTGCTAACATTTAACATTTTTACATTGCGCTAACGTAACAAAGATTAGTTTATTGGTGATGGAATTAAATTAGTTTTTAATAGCGACCACCAATAAGTAGTGCTTAACAGGATATAATATACTTTATTGCACACAAGAGATATACAGAAAAAAGCAATTAAAATAATAGTTATAGGCGGCCTTATTGCTAAGGTAGCAATTTTCTCCAGGCAACCTTCGAGTACAGGAAAAACGCAACAAATACTGCGGGATATAGTGCGTTATATAATTTACGTATAAAACTAGAGATAGACTATACACTAATTACATCAAATAATTATAATAGGGGATCGGACTACTTTTTTTTTATTTTATAAATCCAAACTTCTTAATTTCTGCTATCGAACACTAAAATAATTTTTGCTCTATCTTTAAAATTGACCGAGTTATAAAGGTTTGAAATTCAAGATTAGACAGAGAGGCACATACCCACTTGTGACGTCATTTGTTAGTAACGCCATATAATCTCCATACAAAAAATCGTTTTTGAAAGAGACAGACATATTGAAACTTAAAAAATCACTGTAAATTCGTTTTTCAACCGATTCTGTTTTTTTCTTCACGAATCGTCTGCTACTAATCTATATTTTAAAAATAATTCATAAAATATGGCAAATTTATAAAATATGGTGAACAGTCCGATCCCCTATTACATAATAATAATAATAATATGTATGTACATTGATCAATACATTATAAATAAAACTTACATATAAATACATTACATTAGTTAAAAGCTCAAAGTCGTAAATTATGTCCATAGTCCATACTTCTTTTTGCTTCTTAGTTTGTCACTTCCGAATGTGAGATATAAAATTATTGTTATTTTTCTAACCTAAACAAAATATGATTGAGAAAGGGGAGCAACCAAAATGTTTGACCTCTGGGCTTCAATATGAACATAAAAATATTATTATAATATTGACTGTTTTGAGTTGTCTGTAATAAGGATTTCTCTAAAATGTTGGAATTTTAGTATCAAAATAAAAAAAAGTTCTTATTACTTTCGTCAGAATGTATTTGGTAACACTAGTTTTGGCGTTATCAAACTATTAAAAGTCTTACAAAACATTATTTTTTATATTGAATTTAATACTCCCATAATAGGCAGCTAAATTCATTAAATATTATTTCAAAATGTTTCGTGATTTTTTTATTTTTTTTTAAATGGCTGTTCAAGGTTAAGCCCACTTTGGTTGATCCCCTTTGATAACATAAGTCGGAATCTGACACATTTCCATTTCGTATACTTAAAATGTTCATCCATGATATTCCAATACGCTAACGCCACGCATCACGCAACGCTTACGCCTCACCCTACTAACAACGCTAGCAACAATGATAAAATACATTGTAGATATTCCAGTCGTCCGAGGAAAACGAGGGCGGCGCTGACGGGAAGAAGAAAGGGCAGAAGAAGGCGAAGAAGTCCAACAAGTCCAAGGCGGCGCAGAGGAAGAACAGTAAGAAGCAGGCCGACCACCACACCGGCTCCGACCTGTCTGCGAAGATCTTCGCCACCATGGAGAAGCACAAGGAAGTGTTCTTCGTCATTCGATTGCATTCCGCACAGTCCGCCGCTAGTTTAGCTGTGAGTAATCCCGCATTATTTGATTTTGCATGTGTTTAGATAAATATAAATAAATATGTGGGGACATGTCACACACGGCCATCTGATACCAAACTAAATGGGTATAATGTAAACTTTAACTCTTTTCTTTACATCACATCTATTTATATATAAAAAAAAAAACATTTTAATGCGCGAAAAATTATCCAGCTTTTTATAAAATAGTACAGTATTTTCCAATTCAAAATTCAAAAATTATTTATTTCCATAGGATGTTATTACATCACTTAGATCCGTCATTACATTTTTTTTTTTAACTTTAACCAATACTTTTGTAGAATCGTTCTATATACGAGTTTCTATGAGTCATAAATGACAGTATTTGTTAATTTTCTGAAACCGTGCAAATCCTACAACAACGTAACCTTGTCCGCAGCCCATCCAAGACCCCGACCCCCTGGCCAACTGCGACCTGATGGACGGCCGCGACGCCTTCCTGACGATGGCGCGAGACCGGCACTACGAGTTCTCGTCGCCTCGCCGGGCGCGGTTCTCCACGCTCTGCATGCTGTACGAGCTGCACAACCAGGGCCAGGACAAGTTCGTCTACACGTGCAACAGCTGCAAGTCCCACGTGGAGACCAGATACCACTGCACCGTGTGCGACGACTTCGACTTGTGCTGTCCGTGCTACGACAAGGAGAGCCATCCGCACCGAATGGAGAAGCTCGGGCTGGATCTGGACGTGGGGGCTTCGCCGGCCGATATGAAGCAGGCGAACCCTCAGGAGGCGCGGAAGCTGAGCATCCAGAGGTGCATCCAGTCGCTGGTGCACGCGTGCCAGTGCCGCGACGCCAACTGCCGCCTGCCGTCCTGCCAGAAGATGAAGCGCGTCGTGCAGCACACCAAGATCTGCAAGCGCAAGACCAAGGGCGACTGCCCCATCTGCAAGCAGCTCATCGCGCTCTGCTGCTACCACGCCAAGCACTGCCAGGTATTTATTTATACTAGGAACATTTACAGACAAGTCGTCAACAGCCCATATACGTCCCCACCGAGGGGACCACGCTGGCCCAGTGCGGGTTGGTCGACTTCACACACAACCTTTGAATTTCTTCGCAGGAGTGTGCAGGTTTCGTCACGATGTTTTACTTCACCGTAAGAGCGTCGAATAAACGTACATATGGATTCGAAAACACATTGGTACGTGGTGGGGATCGAACCCGCGTCTACCGGACAGAAGGCAGTGGCCCTAGCCACTAGACCATCGACTCTATTTTTACAGACAATCGGATAGAATAACAGAAATAGAAGAATTTAGTGCTAACAAATCTCCACCAATAGAATGTCAAATCACAACAAATATTTGTATGTATGTAACCGTTTATTCAATTGATGTCATCATTCTCTTGTCCTTATCCCGTCATTTGGGGTTACATAATCATCTAACTTGTAGTAAATTTTGTAGTATCTGTTTTACAAAATACTTAACTTTTTTCTGGTACAACGACGATCTGATCAAGTATATTTTTTATAGTAGCGCACACAGAGCCCCACATATTCAATATATAATTAACAAGTGTGGTGATGATTTACTAGTTTATTCTTATCTAGTATTACGTCCGTGAGTGTCAGAATATTAACTAAACTATTTTTCCCTTTTCAACAGGAAACGAAATGCTCGGTGCCGTTCTGCTCGTCCATCAAGCAGAAGCTGAAGCAGCAGCAAGTGCAGCAGCGCGTGCAGCAGCAGCAGCTCCTGCGCCGGCGCATGGCCGCCATGAACACGCGGGGGTGCGCGCCCTCCTCCTCGCCGCCCCCTGCGCCCCCCGCGCTCGCGTCGCCCCCGCCCAGCAAGCCCGCGCCGCACACGCTCCCCCACAACGTGCAGAAGGCGCTGCAGCAGGTCAGTGACCCCCTCCCGCTAATCTACCCCGCCCTGCTATTTGAACGAATTAGGAGCTAGCGTACCTAACATCATCATCATCAACAGCTCTTTTACGTCCCCACCGAGGGGCTCGAGCCTACCCTGAATTAGGGCGATTAGGCTTTAGTCGACCACGCTGGCCCAGTGAGGGTTGGTCGACTTCACATACCACCTTTGAATTTCTTCGCAGAAGTGTGTAGGTTTTATCACGATGTTTTCCTTCACCGTAAGAGCCCTCTTCAAAATGTTGCTGTATTGATATCGATGCATTTTTATTTTGTGTTTGTTATGATATTCAAGTGGAAGGATCTATGTCAGGTTTGCCTACCTCTCTAAGGAAAGAAGCGTGAATTTATGTATTCGTGTATGTATTTTTTATTAACAATACAACAACATCCAGGTCCAAGAAGAAGCGGCGCGTCAACAGGCCCCATCGTACGGCAAGCAAGGCGCGATGGTGAGCGCGGGCGTGGCGCGCGGCGTGGGCGTGGGTGTGGGCGGCGTGGGCGCGGAGTGGGCGGCGCGGTACCGCACGCCGCCGCCGCTGCACCACGCCGCGCCGCACCGCCTGCCGCCGCAGCACCCGCAGCAGCCGCCGCAGCAGATACTCGCCTCGCACATACAGGTGACCACCAACATCCAGACAATTAATTATTTATTTAGGTACACCAGCACAACACATACTTATCATATCGTACACTAATAAATAAATGAGCCATACATCAGTGCTTGCTTATACATGTTCCAAATTGCATTCTTGACAAGATTACCAACTTCATTATCATCATTATCAACAGCTCATCCGTTCCCACTGAGGGACTCGAGCCTACCCTGAATCAGGGCGATTTGTTAATTGACCACACTGGCCCAGTGCGAGTTAGTCGACTTCACAATGTGTATGTGAAGTCGACTAACTCGCTAACTTAAAGGTTTTCTCACAATGTTTTCCTTCACCGTAGGAGCGTTGAATAATCGTACTATCGGGGACTTTTCCGCCTGACCACTTAAATTTTTTTTTGCCTGGCTCGTGCGGAAGCGCCGGGTCACTCCTTGGCCTATTAGAAGAAAGCGATAACTAATTAGTTGCAATCTGCACTTCGCAGTTTCGTGATGTATCCTGTGTACTCCTTTTGTGAATTTTACGGACGAACGACCTTGGCGTCAAGTGGGCGGGGCTAGAGAGCGCAATCCAAAATGTGCTTGTGGTGGTCAGGCGCAAATGTCCTCGATAGTACATATGAATTCGAAATTCGAAAACACTGATAGGTAGCGGGAATCGAACCCGTGTCTCGCGAACGGGAGGTAGCCAATACACCACCGACGCTCTACAACCTCGGTGAACGGATATTCAAGACGTTTGCATTTGAGATGTGGGACGTATCTTATAACAGGAGGGTGAGAAAAAACAAATCAAATGTAGAGACTTTACTTTACATTGACGGACAACGCTGCCGATTTTTACAGAAACGCTCTATTATGTTTTCTGTGCGTGAATATTATTGGGAAAAAATAATATAAAACCAATTGTCTAACAAATGGTCCTTAAAGGTATCTTAGTGCAAGGACTAGTCCACTATCTTTTGTAAACCTTTTTGAACAAATAAATTATTATTTCATTTCATTATTTCAAATTACAGCAACAAAGAGCGTCCGCGCCAGGTGTGGGCGTGGGCCCGGGCGGCCCCCCCGGCGTGGGCCCGGGCGGGGGCGGACCGGTGGGCGCGGGCGGGGGCGGCGGGCCGGGCGGGGGCGGCGCGGCGCCCGCCATGCACCAGCGCGCGCTGCAGCAGCTCATGGCCACGCTGCGGTCGCCCACCAGCCACAACCAGCAGCAGGAGATCCTGCAGATCCTCAAGTCCAACCCGCCGCTCATGGCCGCCTTCATCAAGCAGAGACAGGTACGCACATCTAAATTACTAAAACTGTCATGAGTTTTTTTTTATTATTGTAATTTGACCGAATTTTATTAATGCTCTGAAATGGTTGTTGAATCCGTGAAATTAAACAACTTTTGTTCCAGAGCTTTACCAAATATTGAAAATTTTATTTAACTTTTTATAGAAATCGTTAAGCTGACCAAGTAAATTTTTTGGTAATTTTGAAAAGTTGTAAAATAAAAGTTGTTCAGCGTCATTATAATAATAGAAACTTATTTTACAATATAATACTATCGACTATTTAGTCCAATCAACACATTTCAACGCGTTCCAATAAACGCATACCTGAATTAGGATATTCCTGTTTCGGCGAAAACATAGGACTCGTTAATTCAAGCTTTTGCTTGAATGTCCTATGTCCTATGTTTGTTTTATGTTTAATTCAAAAATTTGTATATTTATAGATTAATCGTTGACTACCAACGCAAAACCAATTATGATTTTGATACCAATTAATCAGCTGTTTGGGTAAATTTTATGAAACACCTACAATAAATAAACAATAATGTCTAAAAGCTTCATATAAACACACAGTTTATAATAAAATTCATATATTCCAGAATGCCCAAAACCAGCAACAAGCTCAAGGTGGCGTCGGCAATGTGGGTGGAGTGGGGCAAGTGGGCGGCGTGGGCATGGGCGGGGTGGGGCAAGTGGGGCTCGGCGGGGGCGCGCCGCAGCAGCAACAGCACATGATGCAGCCGCAGCAGCGATTGCAGCAGATGCAGCACATGCACACGCAGCAGACGCAGGTGAGCTGAAGGGATTTTCAACCATTTGACATGATTGTTGCACGAGCCATGTTAGATGTGTTTATAGTTTTCCACTCTATTCCAACGCCACGTTAAGAGAAATAAATAGAGTATTTGACTGATCCTAAATTTACCATTTACATATTTATAAATTAATTAGTAGCAGAC
>CATNWD010000025.1:0-106000 GCA_951230895.1 Carpatolechia fugitivella | reverse complement strand
TCTTGCATAGTAGATTGTTTAAAGAAAACACTAGAAAAGAAGAGACTACCCTAATTTTATATTCTGATGGCTGCACAGCTCAAAACTGGAGTGCGGTCTTATCTAATGCATTATTGAGATTGGCAATCGGCTACTAAGTCGAAATAACGCCAAAAATTCTTGAACTACGTGAAATAGGTCTGAAAGTTATATGTACCATTTGTTACCAGTCAAGTACAAAAATGTAAGCGTAATATAATTTTGGTATCAGGGGACCAGCCTTAAATTGGTCATATTTAAGTGATCGTAAACAGAGCGTTTTGATAACTAATTTAAATAGCGATAAAGAGATGCCAGATAGTTATTCTGATATTAAAATAAATAGGCAAGGAGTGCCGCAAGGAAGTGTTCTCGGCCCTTTATTATTCTTGCTGCACGTAAATGAAATACCTGACGTCATAAAATATAGGTGCATCTTATTCGCAGATGACATTTCATTTATAGAACATCAAACAAAAAAACAAATATTAAGGAACACGAGATTGACATAAATAATACAATAAATACGAGCTATCGACTCGAAAGAAAAAGAAGAATACGATTATTAACTGGCTTGACATAAATAATTTAATAATCAATTTCAATCAATCAATCAGCCTATTGCAGTCCACTGCTGGACGTAGGCCTCCCCAAGGGCACGCCAAACCGCACGATCATCCGCTTTCCTCATCCAGCCTCCACCAGCGACCTTCTTAAGGCGCTGGAGTGAGCTAAATGCGCATCATATTCGGTTGCCGCTGGCAAAAAAAATACAACAGATCACGCCAGAATTAAAATATATTATTATTGAGCATATTTCCTACAAGTTTGTTGTTTCCAAAACACGATTTCGAAAACTTTTCTCGATAGAAAATGAGTCCAAACTCAGCTCTCAGCGGCCATCATTCTTTAGTCGATACGACTAATATGTGAAGAGTTTTTAGTAAAAGTTATTAAAATAAATTCGTAATGCGTTTCTCCATTTGGCCGTTGTTTCCGATTTTTAATTAAGTAATTAGTTTTTACACAATTTCGTTTCGTTGTATTTCACAACTTGTATTCAGCGGCGCGCGCTCACACCATTATTTGCATCTCTCTTACTTGTACCGAGACCAACAGTGATCGCTGAGGCGCGCTGCTAGACGGACCTATGTCGCTCTGCGTTCTGCGCTCCGTTCGTTTGTATAGACTAAAGCGGGAAACAATTTTTTGTAAATATATCGTAAAATATACAAATTTGTACATAGAAGTATTTGTTTTTACCTAAAATACTCAATACTCAAATACTTTAAATTATATGTGTTTGCTTGTAAAGTATTATTAACTGTAAGTAAATGTAAAATAATAATCTGAACTGTATAAAAATGGAAAATAAAACTAATAATAGAAGATTGATCTAAAAAAATCAGAAACAAATGATGGAAGTTATACAGGAAAAACCTAATCTACTATAATTTGTTTTGCTGATTCGTTGGAGTATTTCACTCACTAATTCAAAATAATGGTCGATCAAAAGGGTGAGCTATTTCAATCCCGCTCATGTAATCTATGGCTAATTGATAAGTTTCCGAAACGACAAAGAAAAACTTTAAAAATCTATTTAAAATAAATTTATTTCTCAACGTAGTTTCCTTCTACCTCGATGCATTAAGTCCAGCGCTTCTCCAATGCCGTTACACCAGTTTGATAAAATGTTTTCTCCAACCCTTCAAAATACTCGTCCACGGCAACAATGACTTCTTCATTTGATGAAAATCTCTGGCCACCTAACCATTTCTTCAGGTTTGGGAATAAGTGAAAGTCACACGGGGCCAGATCCGGGGAATAGGGTGGATGCGGTAGCAATTCGAACCGCAATTCATGGAGTTTGGCGACTGCAACCATTGACGTGTGTGCAGGTGCGTTGTCATGGTGGAACAAAACTTTTTTCTTGGCCAAATGTGGTCGTTTTTTCTGGATTTCTTCACTTAATTTTTGCAGCAAGCTTGCGTAGTACTCTCCATTTATTGTTTTTCCTTTTTGCAGATAATCCACTAAAATAATCCCTCGAGCATCCCAAAAAACAGTCGCTATCACTTTGCCGGCCGACAAAACCGTTTTTGCTTTCTTCGGCGCAGGTCTTCCGCTCTCAGTCCACTGCTTAGATTGTTCTTTTGTCTCGGGATTATAATGATGTATCCAGGTTTCATCGACTGTTACATAACGCCGCGAAAACTCGTTAGGATCTCGGTTAAACAGCGCCAAACACTCCGATGAATCGTCCACTCGACGTTGCTTTTGGTCAACAGTGAGCAAACGCGGCACCCATCGCGCGCAAAGCTTTTTCATTCCCAAATGTTGGTGCAAAATATTAAAAACGCGTTCAGATGAAATGCTCACCATCTCTGCTATCTCTCGCAACTTCAAGCGCCGATCATTCAATACAATTTTGTGAATTATTTTGATCATGTCCGGATTCGTGACTTCATTTGGACGGCCAGACCTGTGGGCGTCTTCGCAGCTCTGTCTTCCACGTTTAAAATCAGTTACCCAGGTGTGAATTGTACTCAATGCAGGAGCAGAATTACCTAAAACACTGTCTAGCTTGGTTTTAATCTGGGTTGCTGTTTTCTGTTTTAAAACGTAAAACTTTATCACCGCACGAATTTCGTTTCTTCGAATTGTTAAGAAAATTTACGACAGAGAAAGTTCTACGTCCTATCAAACAAATTCCACCAGTTCGATTAAATTCAAATTTGGCGTTCTATTTTCAAAAAGATGCCAAAATATAATGTAATATTTTTTTTTTGCGTATCATTTTTTTAAGTTCGTCGTTTCGGCCAGTTATCAATCAGCCCAGGTAGTTGGGTAAGTCGTGGTACTAGAAATTTACATTACCGTGGGTTCAATCTCAGGTGTAGGTACACTTTTGTATGTTTTTTTTTTGTTTTTATTTTTATTCTCATTAATTTATTTGTATTTTTTCTCCACAAACATTCCCCCCAACCCCTTTATTTTATTTTTATTATTTTATTTTTAAATATAAAGCTTTGGCCAAGCTGAAACAGAGACGCTTCGCTCGCTCGGTCAACTAATGGAATTTATCTCTATTTTAGAAAAAAACAAACTAACTTTAAAAAAAAAACAAACTAATGAACGATTCAGCAAACTATAATGACATTGTAGAAGCCCTCAGTCCGTCGGATACTGTTTTAAAAAAGTAAATCCCACCATCTGTTATTCACACTTTTAATTTTTAGTATACTAGATGAAGTCCACTTTTCACATCACAGCCTATCTAATGGTAATATTTCGGGACAATTTCATTCAAACTAATGTAACTTGAGCCTGATACTCGCACATACTGCACCAAAAAAGAGACCTCATTATTTCGGTTTGATTTTGAAGCCAATTTTTGCATAGAATTATGAAAGTTTTAGAGGTTTATAAATTATATTAATTATATACACTAAACTAAATAAAAAAGACATTATTCCGTGTTTTTTAAAACAATTATTGCATAGACTTCAGAAAGTTTTATAGGTGTATACATTCATAAATTTTAGATCAATTAATTTAGGGTATCAAAATAAAGAGGTTTATAAATGGTCTCAAAAATATATACAACTTATATTATTATGTTCAAATGTTATTTGGAATGATAAATGTAAAAAAAAAACACAAAACATTACCTATACAACGGGTAACAAAAAGGGGGTATCAACAAGAAAGGGAAAAATAGTGCCCCTTATGTAGATTCTTTGTACAAAATTTCAGTAAAAAATAAGCACTTTCGATTATTAAAATTACAACGAACGAAAAATAAAACATTGAACATATCCGGAACACATTTTGATAAATGTAATATTACCAAGAGTACAGCTAGGAGTGAAAGAGGTGGAAACTATTCCGGAAGGAGCGGTCGAAGGTCAATAACCCTAAACAGCTGATTGCTTGCTAGTGTTGTGCGAATTTAAATTGATTAAATGAAGACCTGGAATTCAATCATCTATTATTAATTAGAATGTGAATTTAGAAGGCTAATATTCTAGCATGTAATTTGTAGTCTAATGTCAGAGTTGGTGCACTTCGGGTTGATACCCCCTTTTTGTTACACGTTGTATAATGTGTGGAAGAGACAACAATAATAATTCAAATAATTTAATGTTGAATCCCAAGAAAACAAAATGTGTAAAATTTTCATTGCCTAATGTAAGGAACAACAACTTAGCTATTGTCTTGAATAACGAAAATTTGCAATATGTAAATGAAACAGTTTTCTTGGGGATCACTATCGACGCAAGGTTACAATGGGACCCTCATTTAAATGCGTTATCCGCAAGGCTCAGCTCGGCGGCATACGCAGTCAGAAAGATTCGTCAACTGACTGACGTTGCTACTGCCAGACTTGTGTATTTCAGCTATTTTCACAGCATTATGTCCTACGGAATTTTATTGTGGGGTCAAGCTGCTAACATAAATAACATCTTTGTGTTACAGAAGAGAACAAATCAAATATCCTTTATTGCACATAAAAACACTCACACAAACATCATCCAGATGTATTTTTGTAATTGGGGCTTGCAACAGCGCCGAAATATCGGGTTTCCTCAACAAAAATAATATCGCGGTAAGCCCGTAAAATGTCTCATAAATGTTATGTCAACAATTATTCAATTCAATTTATTTATTGCATTCCACAATGGTTGAGTAGATGTTATAAAAGGTAAATAAAAGGTACGTACATCATGGACCCTGTTGGGCAGCAATTTGAAATGAAGAGAGGAGGACGCTTCTTATTTTAGGTGCAAAAGTGTTTATTTTGTGTCTGTGCCTTCGCTTGACCCTTACGAGATAACCTCTTGCTTACCACACCACATCAGTTGTGCAAACAGCTCCCATTCGGCGCATGGTGGCACGTTCGCAACTGTCTCGCTCGCACTCACCGCCGCCGCCCGCTCGCGCCGGTAAGACCGCCTGCGCTTCAATCGTCAGTTAACCGAAAGACAATTTGTCCCACTGCTGGGCAAAGGCCTATAAATGTTTTTGACGTAGTAGCGGTCGCTCAGTACGCTTTTGTTACCACACGGCAACGGGCGTGCGCATGCTCCCGCCCCACACAACATTACGCTGCGATCCTACCTACGATCTTATTGTGTTTTCTAGTGAATTTGAAAGTGTTCTACCTATTGGTGGAGTGTTGAATCTATTGGATTTATGGATTATGTTCCTCAGGTATGTACCTACTTAATAAGTTCTTTGTTAAAAGCATAGGTATTTGTAAATTATTACACAAAATGTTTTATTTAATCACGTAAAAAGGTGCCTGTAATGTTTTGATTTCAGTTGAGTTGATTAAAACGAGGTGCCTTTATAGTTTTAGGTATTTTAAGTACCTATGCTACGTGATTTAACGTGATTCGAGCGTAGCTACCTCAATCACTTAGCATAATATTGAGTACCTATCTCATTATTATGTTTAGGTTTCGGGGACTGCAGTCCGTGTACTCAGTCTTCGTAAATGACCTTTCTGGCTCGTTGCTAACCTACGGTTACTTCGAGCTGTCCAAGCCATAAAGGTTCAATTACTTATACCTCTAAGGCTCGATTTTCGGACGGTGGCGTCTCGATTTTCGAGCCGTGACGGTTCATTTCTCGAGCCTGGAAGGCTCGAGTTTTGAGCCTTGGCGGCTCGATTTTTGAACCGCGACGACTCAATTTTCGAACCTCGATGGCTCGATTTTCGAGACTCGATGGCTGGATTTTCGAACCTTGGCGGCTCGTTTTTTTCAGACAGCAAGACTCGTTTAAATTTAAGAACCTAGGTTTATAATTTTACTGATGCCTCAATTCTTGAGCATACAGGCTATAACTTCCGTGGGGCGATTTTCAATCCCTCATTACTTTTTATATTTTGATGAACGGAAGTAACAACACAAATTTTTGTTTAGATGGCGACTTCATCAGGATTCAAGACGCTCCGTGAGCTCTACGAAGATCCATCCGAAGATGAAATCCTGGCCAGGTTGAAGGTAGCAGCCGCAAGCTTTCTTCCCGAGGGTTGGGAAGATTGGAAGGTGCGTGAAGATATCACTGTAGATTTGGATCCTGCTTTACTCAACAAGTTGCGATTCTGTTTGCCAGCAGTAGCTATCGCGAAAGCCTTTGACCCAGATGCAAATGACCTTAAGGAAAGAGCTTATCGGGATATGAAAGTAAAAATGCTCAATTGGTCATTCTGTCGCGGCCTCATTATAGGTCCTCCTTCTCTAGCCATGCATATAAGAGGGTCGGCTCTACATAATGAGCTGATCATTCAAGCCTCGAATGGCGTAAAAGGAGCTCTAATGACTCGAAAGGAGGCCTCGAGATCTTTAGGAGGCCAGACTTCGGAAGCTGAAACGGAGGATTCTGCTCCTGTCCATAAGCGTAAATCCAGTGCTGCTCGACTTGAAGCTTTGGAACAAGAGTCTAAGGCTACCAGATCTCTCTTACAAGATATTCTTAATCGAATGGACGGTCGACATGACGACTTAAGTTCAGAGCAAGAAGAAGAGGGGGGGAGTGATGAAGACAGTGATGAGGACCCCGTGTTACCGTGGCCACACCTGGCTGATAAATCTCAAGAGCAAAGTGATTTTCTTATGGACTTTGCGCCAAGAACGAGGGAACAAGAGCCATCTATCCCAGAACCTGATCCTCAAATCAAGGCACAAGGCATAGCCTGCCAACGTCTCGGGCACGAAGCATGGAACAAGATCCGGTATTCTGATGTTCAGAAGAAATTACATGCTGCTCCAGTTTTTGGAGCATTGCGTATTAATTCTCAGCTTAAACACTTAGCTACCTCAAGCCCCCTCTCAGATTTACAAGAGAAAACAGAAGGCTCTTACGGCACTATAACTCATGGTTTATTATTGCAACGGGCAGCTCAATCAGTCAATCAATCATTGGCTAAAATTGCTGAACAGTGCCCATCGGCGTTAAAAGCTATAAGTTCTGAAATAGGTAGTCCTGAGTCTGAATTCCGTCAGATCTCAGACCACCTATTACAATACGTTTGTGGAAAAAGGGCTGAAGACATAGAATATAGGCGTAAAACTTTGGCGTCTCTAAGTGACAAAAATATTGCCTTTTCACTTGAGAAGATACCTCCTTCGGAAAAACATCTGTTCGATAAAAAGAAGTTGGAAGAGCTGTCCAAGTTACCGTCATCAAGTTTTGAAGCATTTAAGGCCAGAAGACAGTTCAGGAAGAGATACAACCCAGGTACAAAGGATAAAATGTCAGCATCGGCTCCCAAGAAGCAAAAAATTCAGATGAAGAAAAAGGAAAACTTGCCCTCTACTTCTTCGCATGTTCGTCCTTATGATCGCAAAAATCTGGTTACAAAGAAAACGTCCCAAAAAGATCGTCGGCCCCGAGCGGGACGGCAGTTTTGACTATCGCCGATCTTGGAAAGCGGGCCAACTCAAAGATTTCGTCAAGCAGTGGCAAAAAGCTGCGGCTCCAAAATGTATAATAAGTATGATAACAGGCTACACTATCCCGTTTGTCAAAAAGCCACCAAGTATCCCTTTTTCAACAGAATACTGCAACAGAATGCAAACCACAATCAGCAAAGAGATGTCCCTAGAAATTACAAAAATTATAGACTCTCTGGTCTCGTTTCAAAGATGTTCTTAGTTCCAAAAGGGGATGGTTCCAATCGCCCAATTTTCGATCTGCGAAGTCTAAACGAATATTTGAACCCCAAAAAGTTCAACCTCATCAGTCACTTCACCATCCCAGACTTCATTCAGGAAAAAGACTTCATGGTCAAGCTAGATCTTTTACAAGCTTACTTCCACGTCCCTATAATAAAACATCATCAGCGCTATCTAGCTGTCTATTATCAAAGCTAGTTGTACAACATGACATGTTTGCCCTTTGGCCTTTCGACCGCTCCAATCGCCTTTGCCAGAATTTCAAACTGGTTAGCAAGTCAACTCCGCCAAAGAGGCATGAGAATCATCGTCTATTTAGACGACTTCCTGTTAGTGAACCAAGATTCTCAGTGTCTGAAGGACGATGCAAAAAACGCAGTGGAATTCCTGACGAATCTAGGTTGGAAAATAAACTTTGCAAAATCCGCATTAGAACCATCACAAGACGTAGAGTTTCTCGGAATAGGTTGGAACACGAAATCCGGAAAAAAGTATGTCCCGCAAAAAAAGATAGACGCCTTGACAAAGGAACTCTCAGGACTCATCAGCTCCGGAATGTGGAGCTGGCAGCAAGCGATGTCAATTCTAGGAAGTCTGAACTTCATAGCATTTGTTGTTCCTCTGGGCCGTTTACACTGTCGCCAACTTCAGATCTTCGCAAAACTTCAACCGGAGACTTCACCCAAGGCGAAATTTCATATACCCCAAAGAGCGATTTTGGATCTGAATTGGTGGTTGAAAAATCTGCATCGGCAGTCGGATATATTCACTCCCCCAGCAGACGTGTTCCTCTCCACGGATGCTTCGGATACAGGATGGGGAACACACATTTTCAACGAAACAATTTCCGGTACTTGGACAAGAGAACAAACCTCGTGGCATATCAATCGAAAGGAACTGCACGCTGTATGCGAGACAATAAATTCACTGAAACGAACTCTGAGAAACCGTACAGTCCTAATTCAGTCCGACAACCGGATCGTTATCGCATACGTGAGGAATCAAGGCGGAACAAAATCACGAGTTCTGTTGATGATGGTAGAAAACTTGCTATGCTTAGCGGAAAGGTACCACATTCGAATTCTTATAAGATATATTCCCGGAATTTACAACAACGTTGCAGACCATCTGTCCCGACAGAAGTTAATGCCCGATTGGCATCTGAATCAAGAAGTGTGTCAGAGAATCTTCCTGAAATGGGGCCGTCCAACAGTGGATCTATTTGCAACACAAGTATCGAGAGTGGTTCCGTTTTATGTCAGTCAGAGTGCGCAGGACCAAGAAGCGCTCTTTATAGATGCATTACCTTAATTTCAGCCGTCGGTGGGATTTCAAGATCGCGTGGGTATTCCCACCACCAGCTTTGATTCCCAGAGTGTTGCAACATCTGAACACAGCTCGCGGGATTTACCTCGTGATTGCCCCGAATTGGCCTCAAGCGTTTTGGTACCCCGACCTACTCAAGAGAGCTCTGGAACCACCATTACAGATTCAGGACCTAAATCTTCACCTTCTGGACATGGCAACCGGCCTTTCTCCTCCTCAGGTCAGCAAGCTTTGTTTGCAGGCTTGGAAAATACAGGGTGGCCAGAACTTACATGCAACTGGAGTCAACAGGATATAGAGTTACTCCAGAGTTCTTGGAGACCAGGAACTTTAAAAACATATTCTGCATCATGGAAAAGGTGGCTAGAATGGGCGAACAAAACATCAGTACCGATTAACTCACCTAGTCCTGAACAAGTTGCTTTATTTCTTAGTTACTTACATAATGACAAAAAGCTATCATATAGTACGATTCTGGTCAACAAGTCCGTTATAACTTCCTTTGCTAATCCTGTTAGAGCTGATTTGATAAATGGACATCCAGTAGTAAAGCACATCCTTAAAGCTATTAGTATATCAAATGTAAGAAAAAGTAAACCTTCAGTTTGGGATATATCTTGTCTCACCGATTGGTTAAAATCTAATCTACCAGACCCAACTAGCTTGTTTCAAGTTTCAAGGCATTTAGCAATTCTTTTACTTTTAGCCTCTGGGAGACGTATTCATGACATAACTTTACTATCAATTAGCGAATCTCATTTTCAAGAGTTCGATTCGATTTTGTTTTATTTTTTGAATGTATTGTGTATCTTTTGTTAAGTTTTTAATAGAATCAGGAAGTTTATTATATATTTTAATTGACATCACATGAGAATTATTTGCTTGTAGTTGAAGTCGGGATATGGGCAATACTAGTCTATTTTGATATCGCAGGGAGTGTTTTGTAGATAATTGTTTGAGCGTTTTGTATAAAACTCTGGATATTTGCGGACAAACTTACAAATCTCTAAGATGCATGGCAGGGTAAGAATTTTCAGCTTCTTAAAGTAAGTTTTACAGCTGCATGTTGATTTTATATTTGTCATAATTCTTAGATTTTTTTTCTGTATTGTAAATAGAGGACTAGCATCTGTGCTGTTGCCCCACAGTATAACACCATAACTAAGCCAGGCATTTGCATACGCATAATAGATGGTTAGTGCGGTTTTCATGTCTGTAGTTCTTTTTATTTCGCGAAGTGCGTATACAAATGAGCTAAGCTTTGTTCGAATTTTTTGAATATGCGATTTCCAATTTATAGATGTGTCTATGTTTATCCCAAGCAAATTAAATGTTTTAGTGACTTCTATTTTTGTATTGGTATATGTAAAATTTATATCTAAAGGGGCCTTCTGATGTGGGTGCAAAGTTATTAGTTTTGTTTTTTCGTATTTTATTTCTAGATTATGATCTTTTAACCACTCCGTAGTTTTATTATATGTCTTTGAGTCTTTAGTTTAGATTTATGCTGCTTGAACTTGGTGTTAGTATTGAGACGTCGTCGGCAAATAAAACACAGTGTTCATTGACTATTTTTGGGAGATCATTTACGTAAATCAAAAACAACAAACACCCAATTACACTTCCTTGAGGGATGGAGGAAGTTACCGCTTTCGTGTCCGATCGAACTCGCTCTATCTCACTTGTCTCTTTATTGTAGTATTCTACTTTTACATATTGCTGCCTACTCTTGAGATACGGCGCGAACCAGTCATAAGCCGCTCCACGGATTCCAATTCCATATAATTTTGATAGCAAAATCGGGTACTGTACCTTATCGTAAGCTTTCGACATGTCTAGTAAAATTCCGATTGCATATTTTCTATCCTGAATAATATTTAGTGCTTCTTGAATATACTTATATATGGCTAATATGGTTGATCGTTTTTTACGGAAACCATGTTGGTTTTCGTTAAACACTTTAAATATTTCCAAGAATATATAAACCCGGTCACACATAGCTTGTTCGAAAATTTTTTATGAAGTTGGTAGTAGTGCAATAGGACGGTAGTTATTTGCATCTGTTAGTGCGTTTTTCTTATGGATAGGCTTGACCACAGCCTGTTTCAGTAGATCCGGGAAGATTCCAAGTTCAAATGATTGATTTATCATGAGAATAAGTTAGAAAGAGCTCATCGGCACATTGTCTGATTAATTTGGGTGGAAGTTCATCATATCCGTGGCTAGCTTTATTTTTCAAAGATGTTATAATTTTATGTACTTCGCGTAAAGTTACTGGTGAAAGAAACAAAGTATTTATCGTAGGGTTGATTACTGGCCGGCCAGTTTGTGTGTTGTCAGAGGTTAGGCTATCATTTTTTCCACCGATAGACACAAAAAAGTTATTAAAAGTGTTTGCTACTTGTTGCGGGTCAGATATCAATGAATTATCTATTTGTTGCGTTATATTTTTTCTCTCTCGTACTTTAATTTTGTTTGTTCTTTCGTTTATTATATTCCATGCAGTTTTAATTTTATTATTCGATTTTTTTATTCTATTGATGTATTGTAAACGTTTGGATGTGGTGTAACTATACTCGGGTATTTTAATAAGAAATGAAACTATGAATATATTTATTTCACTAATTTATTAATTTAGCTTATTTTAAAACCTATCGAAATATAGCTAGTAAATAATCAAATGTGGGCAAGGTCACTCGCTTGGTGGAAAACCGCTTTTGTACTGTGTGTATAAAAAAATGAGTATATTTATATTCTCTTAATATGAAGTATGTTTAAATCCGCAAAATGTGCTTAATAGGTTCAGGCCGACGAACAATATTTTTAGGATAATGATGAATCTCAGGAACAGTGAGGTCGGGGATCGGGTCCACCGAGGACTGAGATCAATGGTCTAGTCCGTAGATATACAATACCGTCCCTCGATGGTATGTAGCCGCTCACACGAAGACCTTCAGTGATTACAACACCTCATGATCATGGCGATGGAAAACAAGTTGTCTCCTGTGTCGAAAAAGCTTCTAATCTCCCAAAATATAAACTCCCCCCCGGAACACTCCTGGAATAAAATGATGTGCAGGCATTAGTATGGGCGTGCACAAAGCTCAGGCAAAACTAACAAGTGGTCGAGCGGGGACGGAAAGATGAAAATGTTAAGTTTTCTGGCAATTAAAACAACCAAGTTAAAAATACAAAATGGACACGGGAAGCACCACTAGCAGCAGTTATAGAAATATAAAAACCAGCGCAAATAACAAAACTATAGCCGCTGGGACATGAAGTATGCAAAAACCCTTAAATAGCCAATATTTAGAAAATAACAATAAAATCATGGGAATTTTGAGTTGCACACGAGCAGCACCATCTGAAGCAGTTTTTAGAAAGGTAAAAATAACTCAAATTACAAAACCGAAGCTACGGGGACATGAAACATGTAAACACCCTAAATTTAGTGATAATTCAGAAAATAACAACAAAATGATGGGAATTTTAGGCTGGACACTGGCAACAACCCCAGAGGCAGCTTTTAGGAAGATAAAATTAACTTAAATTTCAAAAACAAGGCTTCTGGGTCATGAGTTAGGTCAACACCCTATATGCAGTGATAATTCAGAAAATAGCAATAAAATTATGGGAATTTTAGGCTCACATCCTAGCAGGAAGGTTGTTACAGCTTTGTAGAGGGTAAAGGCTTATTAAAAAGCAAAACTGTGACTTATACAAAGTCAAATAGGGTTAGCCCATAAATGATGACATGGCAATGTCAAAACAAAGAAAATGTAAGATTTCCTCACGTAAAACGCATCCATTAACTAGCACGCAACTTGTGAATAATAAATCAAGCTGGACTTACCAATTTGGAGTGTAAAATTGAGCCTGAGAGGAAACTGCCACGCGGTTCAAAGGCGGATCACGTGGGACGCTGAAATTGATTAAATTCCACATTAAAATCGCAAAATATGATATCAACAGTAACCGGGAAAGGTTTCCGTTTAAAGTTCAAGACTCACCTGGTGAGGGAAAGCTGGAAACTTGTTATTTTTCACCAGAATCAACCTCGCGCCCACGTACCGAGATAACTTCTGAAAACGAAAGATTTTGTTTACAAAAATGAAAGGTCGTGTGAATCAAACAATAAGGAAGCCACCGAAGATCATATTCACCTGGATTTTCTCCTGGAAAACCTTAAAATTGGCAAAAGCCTTGCCGTCCCGCGATAGTGGTGACGACGTTGTGATCTGTCAAAACTGACCAGCGACAATCTAAACCGAACGAAATAGTGCTTCCAAAAGCAGAAACGTAATCGATAAGCTAAAATACGAAAAATAAAGTGTTACAGTTCACCCTTGCCTGGGTAAGAATTCACGCAGGGAATTCGAAAGGACGCCCTCGTCCAAAACCTCCAATCTAAAACAAAGAAAGGTTATCTGAAAAGCAAAAAAGAAACTATGGCTAAAGCCATAAAAAGACCCAGTTCAGAAAATAAACCCAAACAGTTATTCTAAACAAATTACCTAACAAGTAAGTATAAAAATAAATAAAAAGTAGGTACTAAATGTGTGTGTGGTCACTTTGTAGGTTTGTTAAAATTCGTAGAAAGTAATTTAGTATTCCTAAACATAAATGAATAAATAAGATACAGTCCCTAAACATTCCCCAGTACACAAACATTCTCATCTTACAAATATTGGGCCCCTTCTTACATCAACTCATGCTTCCCTTACATTCCCATACATTCATCCTCTTAACGTACAACTGAGATGTGATCACGCGCAGTGCGTGTCACGCCACCAAACATTAAAACCAAACAGAGATCAACCTCCTATGAAAGCGACTCAGATCCCAAAAGTACATATAAATACAAGTAGAAAGAGATAATCCAAGTTTGTTAAAAAAAGTGACTGTTCTTGGGTATAAGGCTTATTGTTCAAGGAGTTACCAAACCGCTCCTAATAAAGACAGCTACTTGACAACAAATAGGGTAAAGGTAGACTAGTAGGTGTACCTTCATATTATACTACACCACCCATCTCAAAAAATCTCTTTCTGACTTTTAGAAGACGAAACAAAAAAAAAAAACTTCTGTGAATGGCTTAATTTTATGAGTCAGAAAATAAAATACACAAACAAGTATGTAAGTGTTAAGTATGTACCGAAACAATATCATAAAATAAAAAAAAAAGTTGTATGAAATAAAATATAGTTTGCCTACAAAACAACCACAGTAAATAATGCAATTCTTCCAGAAATCTCAACCCATAATAGAAACCAAACGTCAGGACAGATCTTAAACATACCATAGTGAACCCTCCAGTCCGGACGATATTTTACAAGTATCAAAATAGTAAAGTTATCCAAAAACAGGAAAACAAAATAATATAACTATTAAATACAATAAAGGTCACCTTTCCACAAGAAATGGAAAAGCTAATAAAAGAAACTGAAGCTTCTAGTTTCGGAGGAACAAAAAAAATTGCGAAAATGTTTGTAATAAACCGCCTAAGTATACTCGAAAAAAAAAAACAATTACTTAATTAGAAAATTCAAATTAATCCATAATATGTTAAAGGGAAAACAGGAAAATAGAGAGAACGAAGGGAAAACCAAACGTTCCCTACGTCACAAAAAGAAAATCTACCTACTACCCACCACTACTTAAAAGGAGAAAAAAAAAACTCAATCATTTCAGAAATCACAAACCATAGTAAAAACCAACTGTCAGGACAAATCTTATACAATCCATAGTAATCCCTCCAGTCCGGACTTTTTCTCCTTCCACATCAATCTCTGGGATGACCTATCGAAGTAAAAAAAAACGCTCTCGCAGTAGAATAGCCTTATTCCAAGTCGCTGCTACATGCAAAATGTTTCGAAGTTAGGAAGCGGGTCAGCACAAGAGAACGAACTGCGTGCTCTGAGAAAACAATAAATTGAAGACGAAAACTATGAAGCTGCGTCCATACATTTAAAATCCTTCACGTGCCACTTACCAATATTCCTACCATTTTCGTCTTCCAATTCATAGACAAGCGGGGACAGCCGACGAACTACCTTACAACGCTCAAACTTGGGAGCTAATTTAGCGGAGAAATACTTGGCCGCAGAACTCTGTTTGTACGTCCGCTTCCAGACCTGATCACCGACCTGGTAAGTAACATCACGATGCCGTTTATTATAATACCTCACGTTTCGCTCGTGCGCCTTAGCAAGTTCATGTTTAACCTGGGTAAATACATTTTTCAGGCACCCGAGTGACTCAGCATACTCTTCCCGAGAACCAAAAGTTAAGGATTGAAGGTCAACATCCGACGCGTTACGGAAAACACTGCCATCGGCTATTGCCTCACGCCCATGCACCAACAGGAACGGAGAAAAAGAAGTGGATTCGTTCACTGCGGTGTTCAAAGCGAACTGGATTTTTGGAATATTTACATCCCAAGTACGATGATCAGAGCCTATCAGAGTAGAAACAGCGGTCATCACGGTTCTATTATACCGCTCGACCGTATTAACTTGTGGACAATAAACGGGAGTGTAATGAACCTGAGGTATTCGATACTTTTTGAACAGCTCCTTTACCTCATGGCCAATAAACTGGGGGCCGTTGTCGGCGATGACAGTACGGGGTACGCCGTGAACCAGGAACACATGATCCTCCAAACGCTGAGCTACAACCTTGCTGGTTGCTCTTCTCAACGGAAAAAGCAAACAGTACTTAGAAAAGCAGCACACGATGTAAGAAGGGGAAAAAAAAAAAAAAAAAAAAAATTAAAAATCGTTAATGGTAATAGTAGTTAAAGAGAGTGTAAAAGTGTATGTTCCACCAAGTAAGTTTACAACGTCAGTCGCGAGAGAAAACATGTAACATGAAACATGTGTACAACAAATAACCTATGTAGGTATTTATGTACCTACCAATAAAATGAAAAGGTACACAAAATAAATAAATACCGGAGGAGTTACAAAAAGATTCGGTACAAGATTCAAGGTTTAAGAATTCCGTAACACAGGAGGTAATAAAAATAAATTTATAAACACCAAAATTGGTCTTATTATTTTAAAAACAACACACATAAACTTACACACAGTACAAAATTTCCAACCAATCAGTTCCGAGCGAAAGACCGGAGAACTGAGGTAAAACCACGAAATGACTGGCCCACCCGGGGGCGCCAAAATTGTAACTATACTCGGGTATTTTAATAAGAAATGAAACTATGAATATATTTATTTCACTAATTTATTAATTTAGCTTATTTTAAAACCTATCGAAATATAGCTAGTAAATAATCAAATGTGGGCAAGGTCACTCGCTTGGTGGAAAACCGCTTTTGTACTGTGTGTATAAAAAAATGAGTATATTTATATTCTCTTAATATGAAGTATGTTTAAATCCGCAAAATGTGCTTAATAGGTTCAGGCCGACGAACAATATTTTTAGGATAATGATGAATCTCAGGAACAGTGAGGTCGGGGATCGGGTCCACCGAGGACTGAGATCAATGGTCTAGTCCGTAGATATACAATACCGTCCCTCGATGGTATGTAGCCGCTCACACGAAGACCTTCAGTGATTACAACACCTGGTTATCTTCAAGTGGATCATGGCGATGGAAAACAAGTTGTCTCCTGTGTCGAAAAAGCTTCTAATCTCCCAAAATATAAACTCCCCCCCGGAACACTCCTGGAATAAAATGATGTGCAGGCATTAGTATGGGCGTGCACAAAGCTCAGGCAAAACTAACAAGTGGTCGAGCGGGGACGGAAAGATGAAAATGTTAAGTTTTCTGGCAATTAAAACAACCAAGTTAAAAATACAAAATGGACACGGGAAGCACCACTAGCAGCAGTTATAGAAATATAAAAACCAGCGCAAATAACAAAACTATAGCCGCTGGGACATGAAGTATGCAAAAACCCTTAAATAGCCAATATTTAGAAAATAACAATAAAATCATGGGAATTTTGAGTTGCACACGAGCAGCACCATCTGAAGCAGTTTTTAGAAAGGTAAAAATAACTCAAATTACAAAACCGAAGCTACGAGGACATGAAACATGTAAACACCCTAAATTTAGTGATAATTCAGAAAATAACAACAAAATGATGGGAATTTTAGGCTGGACACTGGCAACAACCCCAGAGGCAGCTTTTAGGAAGATAAAATTAACTTAAATTTCAAAAACAAGGCTTCTGGGTCATGAGTTAGGTCAACACCCTATATGCAGTGATAATTCAGAAAATAGCAATAAAATTATGGGAATTTTAGGCTCACATCCTAGCAGGAAGGTTGTTACAGCTTTGTAGAGGGTAAAGGCTTATTAAAAAGCAAAACTGTGACTTATACAAAGTCAAATAGGGTTAGCCCATAAATGATGACATGGCAATGTCAAAACAAAGAAAATGTAAGATTTCCTCACGTAAAACGCATCCATTAACTAGCACGCAACTTGTGAATAATAAATCAAGCTGGACTTACCAATTTGGAGTGTAAAATTGAGCCTGAGAGGAAACTGCCACGCGGTTCAAAGGCGGATCACGTGGGACGCTGAAATTGATTAAATTCCACATTAAAATCGCAAAATATGATATCAACAGTAACCGGGAAAGGTTTCCGTTTAAAGTTCAAGACTCACCTGGTGAGGGAAAGCTGGAAACTTGTTATTTTTCACCAGAATCAACCTCGCGCCCACGTACCGAGATAACTTCTGAAAACGAAAGATTTTGTTTACAAAAATGAAAGGTCGTGTGAATCAAACAATAAGGAAGCCACCGAAGATCATATTCACCTGGATTTTCTCCTGGAAAACCTTAAAATTGGCAAAAGCCTTGCCGTCCCGCGATAGTGGTGACGACGTTGTGATCTGTCAAAACTGACCAGCGACAATCTAAACCGAACGAAATAGTGCTTCCAAAAGCAGAAACGTAATCGATAAGCTAAAATACGAAAAACAAAGTGTTACAGTGGTAACTGTTCTTTTTAATGGTTTTTTACTTCTTATAGTAATTATGTTTGTTTGTGAAATGAATACCTTTAGTAATCTCTTATTTTTACAGGATTTATTTATACCTGAGGTTAACCAACGTTTTTTATAAGTGAAATTTAGCTTTATTTTTTGTCTTGGGATGCTACTGTTCAGGGTATTTGTGAGTATGTCATGGAATGTTTTATAATTTTCATTTACAGATTTACTGTTTGTTATTAGTTCAGACCATTTTATTTCTTTTAATTGTGATTTGAATTTTTGTATATTTGAGCTATTAAACAATCTTTTATTAATGTACCAATTTTTGGTTGATTCCGTGGTGTTATTTTTAAACTCAATATGGTACCTTTATGGTCGCAGAAACCAAATTCCTCAACTCTAGTATACAAATATTTGTCTCGAAAGTTTGTCATAATTAGATCTAAACACGAAGGCCCGCGTGTGGGCTCTTTAATATGTTGTGTATATTTATATTCTGATATTAAATCCAAGAACGTATTTGTTTTAGTTAATACTAAATTTTAGTTAATACTAGTTAATTCTCTAGAACATTTATATTAAAATCACCTCCTATTATTATCTTTTTCTTAGAGTGTTTTTTTTTCTAAATGATCCAACAAATATTGAAAACGTTCATAAAATATGCGTTCCTCTTTCCCGTTCCAATACAATGCAATTAATAAAATATTTTCTTTAGTTAAATGTGTAGCACATAACTCTAAAATACATTCTATTGACATTTCAGTAATATTTGTGAAGTCTATGTCATTTTAAAAAAATATACATAATCCATCGCCTGTAGTTGTTGTCCGACAATATGATCCAGCGATTGTAAAATCATTAAGTTCATCTGGTGACAGCCATGTTTCAGATATACATAGAGCTTGGTATTCCTGATTTTCCTCCATAAATGCCTCCATTGTGTGTTGTTTATTGTACAAACTTTGCATGTTTTGAAACAAAAAGTTAAGTTTATTGCCTTCGAAATGTATAATTATTATTTTCTTCAGAGTCCACAGTGTATGAATCATATTGTTCTTCATTTCTTGCTTGCGCGTTGCTGTTACTAATTTTTGACTGTTGATGAATGTTTTCTCTGATGTTAATTTTTTTTCCTTCTATAAATAATTCGTTGTTACGTATCACTGCATGCATACCTTTTTTCGTGCTTTAATCATTTCTTCTCTTAAAACCTTCCTATCCATTCGTGTCTTTTCGTCTAAGCATTCTGAAACTGAGAGACCCGTCCCCTGGAAGTAGTATCTGTTTTGTTACTTTGAGGCAAGTTATGAGTATAACTTGCCTCATTCTAAAAAATATTTACGTTGCCATGGTACAATCTGTTATAACCTATTGTATCCCAGTGTGGGGCGGTGCTAATAAAACAAACTTCCTTGACCTAGAAAGGGCGCAGAGATCCTTGATTAAGGTAATGCATTTCAAGCCCTATAGGTATCCAACCAATGATTTGTACACTATTAGCAAATTACTATCAGTACGGAAACTTTATATACTTTGCATAGTTCTAAATTATCATAAAGGCTTACCTTATGACCATGCTGTCCTAAACAGGAGAAGAATGGATTTGGTAGCCTCTGTGTACCCTTCTCGCACGGCTTTCGCTAAGCGACAATATGTTACCCAAGCCCCATACTTATATAACAAAATAAATCGTTTGCTTAAGATCTATCCCTTGCTATCACATTCCTGTAAGTTATCCCTGACAGAGTGGTTGTACACGCTTTCATATGACGATGTAGAGGAACTTCTATTAAGACTTGTTTAAATAGCATGGTCACCTAATCTATCTTTATTGACACGTTAAGTTTCGGTATACGGTAACTGCTTCCCGATCCCAAGGATTTGTATCATATCCGTAGGGTGTACCGAAATGTTTTTATCAGATTTTTGCCTAGATGGCACTTTTGTTTGGATGGCATGGTCTCCTAATCTATTTTTATTGACATGTTAAGTTTTGGTATACGGTCTCTACTTTCCCGATCCCAAGGATTTGTAACTATCAAATCGGTAGGGTATACTGAAATGTTTCATCTCGGATTTTTGCCTTGAATTGAATTTTTGTTTCCATAAAACCATTCGAATCGGGAAGTGGCCCCAAAACATCACTATGCACCGTATCAAATGGCGTATTGGGCTTGTCCCACGATTCGATAGGTTGCAAAGGCTGACGAGGTACCTTTTTATGAGAGAGGCACACAACGCAATGTTTTATGTACTTTCGCACAAACTGTTGTAACTCCCCGACCCTAATGTAAATTAAAACTATGTAGAACAACGTGTGTCTGTTGTAAGACATAGAGAAAGTTATAATAAAAGATTCGAGACGAATTAAGAGAATTTTTGTTTTTTTAATACGTTCTTGTAATGAATTTTTTTAATTTTATTACGTTCTTGTAATGAATGTTTTTAATTTTAATACGTTCTTGTATTGGACATTTTTGATATTTCAAAAATTAATAACTCAGAAACTAAAAGAGATAATGCAAAACTAAATGCATACTTGGGGTGCATAGACTGAGATACGTTCGCATTGTGAGTTTCAGAAATATCGAACAAGTTTAGGAAAAGGGCCTGTTGACCTAGCGCGTACCGTCGATGCGTATCGCCAATATACATGGTGGGAGGCAGTCGGCCGTCTAGGAATAGATGGCTGGCGGAACGTTAAGTTCAAGAAAATTGACATTATTGTAAAAGTGCAAAAATAGACTAATATAAGTCTATACTTGGAAAACCAAGTGAAATAATTGCCGAACCTAAAGTCGCAGGCGCTGCACAGCCTCTCACTGCCTTTCGACGGGATTTCGGACCCTGAAGACTGGCGTGCTGCCTGTTTGATATGGGAACGGTTAATTATGCCTCTATGGATGACATATCCCATCCGAGATGGTCAAAAATGAAAATCAAGGGAATCATAGGCTTGACGCACCTAGATGACCTAATGAAAGCGGACACGGCCGCTGGATCAAACTGATCATATAATGCACTATATTTGACCATCTCATAGAGAGCCCTTATCTGACGCATGAAGACGAGGTATAACTATCGCTGCTATGATATTGTTGGCATTGCATGTCTAGCTCTGAACCGCTGATGTATGGGTCGCATCCTAGGCGTGATAAGTACACTAAGTTTACCCCCGATAGTGGAGTTAACAATATCTTAGTGGCTACCTTCAAGACGCAAGTCTGTGGAGAGATTTCCGTATCTGACCTATGAAGATGTGGAGTAACCATCGGGCTGCTATGAATGCCGCTACCACTGTATGTCTAGCTCTGAACCGCTGATTGACCGAAGACGCATACAGCGACTTGAATACATAGCCGCGGATGGGGACTTGTCCACAGCCGTGCGCGGTGGACCTCAGACTGAATAGTGTCGATGATGGTCTTTCAAGTCTTAACCCCGATAATGGAGATAGCGGAGGACATAGTGGCTTCCTTCAAGACATAAGTCTGTGAAGAGGCATACTGGAACGAGTTTATTAATTGAGAACGAGAAACTGGACGTGGACTGCTCTGGCTAATATCATTATGTATGATTTATTACTGAATCAACTGTGCGATGTAATATCGACACATATGGTTGCAAGGAGAGGAGGCTCATAGTCCAGCAGTGGACTGGACGAGCGATAATGAAGGCTGTAATGCTATATTCAGAGCGATAGCTGAAATGAGTCTTTAGATTCATATGCGGTCTCAGGCACGGAGACGCGCGGCGGAGATATGTATATATGGAGTTAAGAAGTTGGAGCAGATCTGCCCTGGCAGTACCGTTCAGATAGACGGAGATCCAGTATGCAGGAGCAATCCAGATATGAGACCCACAGTCAGTAGCAGCTGTGAGGTCATCCCTTCGAGCTTGCTCGTTGGAAGATGGTTTACCATCATAGGCGCTGGTTCACGTGTGGACTATCCTATAAACACACCCTTGAACGCAATACGTTGGACACTTCGGTGGAAGACGGGATTAGCCTCCCAAAAGGTTACCACAGCGGCTCAGCCGTATCGGGAACGCTACGGCTAGTATCGATTGGACGTAGTCCACTAGTTTCGGCTTACCACGAGAAGCTTATGCTTTCAACGAAGAGACTTTGGTCTCCTTCCATCGCTTAAGGCGCACCGGTCGGACCAGAGTCCGCTGTAGACAATCCTTCGGGGTTGTCTATTATTTTAACCTTTTTCCTACACCTCTGTGGTGAGGGGAGAACAGGAGCATTCTGAAGGACAGAGTGGGAAGTGACTCACAGAGAGCGCGTTGGTGGAGCGTTTATTCTCACTCGTCTCGTAAATGCTTTAACAGTTAGTTTGCTGTAAAGGTGTGAGCGTATCGGGTCTTTGCTGCTAGACTGCTGTCTTGCTCGGGATCTGGGGTCTTAGCAATCAACTAGCTGAGGGAACTAAAACTAGTTCCTTCGTCAGGGCTGGATCTTGCTAGATCTTGCTGGATCCCTTGTGTGATGGTAGTATGGAAGACACAGAGAGATTATGTAACTGTATTTTTCAATACGGTTGACATAGCTTAAGGAAAAGGGTATCCCGGTGCGTAGAGCTAGGATGGTCGTCTCCAGGAAGTATCATTAGAGAAACTTGGTTATTGATCATTCTGTTGAGGAAATGCCCCTCAACGAAAGTTCCTCTAAGAACTAGAAGTTCTATTCAGAACTACAGACGACACACCCGTCGCCGGCTCTAAGGACTCGCTGAGGCAGTCCTGGAGCCATCCTTTTATACCTTTTAAATTACATATATCATGTAATAATCCTTGTGATCCATTTCAGGAATCTGGGCTCTTATTGCAGAAGCAATAAACTTCGAAGTTCTTTTCAGAATACGAAGTTAGTATTGTTTAATAAAGTCGCTGGGATTTCCTGGTGACTTTATTCTTTCAGTCCACGAGCATGGGTAATCAGGAGTAGGCTGCTTGCCGGCTGGCAACTGATACTCCTGTGTTCGGGCGAGAGATAGGGACAAATCAGTATATAGGAATAACATAGAAGTTGAGTAGGCGACTCTATGTGTAATTCCGCAGTTAGAAAACATAATATAAAGACGATCACATTGTAAATTTCTAAAAGAGTTTGGGTTACTCTCACAACGTAGAAAGGATCTGTTATTAGATGATCAACGGCCAATTTTGATTATTATTTTAGAGATGAGATGTTCAGTTACACTGTCTTACACCAGGGAACCAAAAATGTTTTACAATTAGTTCAGTAGTTTTCTCTACACCAATGTGCTGGTGTTCGTCATGAAAGACGCGAAGCAAGCTAAGACGATGTCCCTTGGGTACATAGCACAGCAAACGCGATTGTTCGCCAACTACGTTCATTTTGTAATAAAGAACGTCATTGTGCTTTACATACCGAGATGAATCGAGCTCACCATCCCTAAGCTTCTGTAACAAGTTGTGCGTCTCCTCGTCAGCGGCCTGCGCTATCTGAGTCCAATTTCGGGGTTTTTTAATCTCACAAACATTGACCGGGTTACGACTTAAATAGTCAGCATGAGATAGCGCAGTCCCCTTCCGATACTCGAGCTCAAAGTCATAATCTTGTAAATACATCCACCACCGAGAAATTCTCGGCAGCAAATCTTTTTTATGTTGAGTAAGTTTTAGGGCGTTACAATCAGTCACCACTCGAAATTTTGAGCCAATGAGATAGTGTCGGAAATGCTGCAGTGCCTTAACAACTGCCAGCGTTTCCAGCTCGTATGAGTGGTAACGTGATTCCGCACCCTGAGTTACTTTGCTAAAATACGCTACTGGTTTTTTGTGGCCACCATTATGTGTCTGAAGTAAAACAGCACCAAATCCGTGCGTTGATGCATCGGTGTGCACTTCAGTGGGGAGAGAGGGATCAAAAATAGTCAGCACCGGCTCGTTTGTCAATAGATTGATAATATCTTTACGTACTTTCTCTTGCTCGTCCCCCCATCTGAACTGCACACCTTTGCGAGTCAGATTAGCAATACATGCGGTTTTGAGAGAGTAGCCAGGAATATAGCGCCTAAAGTACCCTGCGAGTCCTAGGAACTGCCTCACCTCCTTGACATTACTCGGCACTCGAGAATTGACCAAAGCATTTACCTTGTATTCGCTCGGCTTCACCTGACCATTGCTTATGGTACGGCCTAAATATTCCACCTTGGTTGATAGAAACTTACACTTTGTCAAATTGACGGAAAACCCAGCTTTTGTCAGAGTTTCAAGAACCTCGTCAAGTACCTGAAGACCTTCCTCGATTGTGTTAGTCGGCAATAATACATCGTCAATATACACACAAGCTTTACCTGCATCAATAAAGGACCGCAGTGTGTTTGATATTATCCTTTGGTAGACAACTGGTGCATTTGCCAGTCCATAAGGCATCTTTAGGTACTCATAGTGACCTTCCGGCGTCACAAACCCCGTGCGGTGAATCGACTCACTATCCATTGGTATTTGGTGAAAGCCCGTAGCCATATCAAGGCTTGTGAAATATTTGGCTTTTCCGAGACGATCAATGTGATCGTCTATTAAAGGTAATGGATAGTGATCTTTCACGGTGTTTGAGTTCAACGCTCGGAAGTCCACGCACAACCTATCACTTCCGTCTTTTTTATTTACTAATAAGACAGGGCTTGAAAACTCTGATTCGGATTCCCTAATGATCCCTTTATCTAAAAGGTCCTTTATGATTGCCCTGACTCTTAATTTCTCATCGTGTGACATCCTATACGGCCTATAAACGACAGGGGTTTCGTTATGAAGCCGAATGTGCATCGAACCTGTATTTACGGTTGTAGTAGCTGTACCTACAACAAGATAATCTTTAAACTTATCAATGACACTCATTAAACGTTCTTTTTCGGCACCTACTAAAGGCGTGTCGACTGGCAACTGATCATTTTTTGTAGTAGTAATATCAAAAACACTGTCAGCGTGTGTGAGCCGCTGCACACCACGTTTTCGAGTATACGTAACACCGTCTCTGTTTAGTACATCTGTGCCAACGATAACCGGCGTGTTCATGTATTTGTCTGGCACCACATGAAAATCTATCTCGAGGGTAATATCAGGAAACTCGACTGTTAAAGTAGTAAAGAATGAAGATTCTACCTCCTCACTACCTATGCCACGTAATGTGCGAAATGATGGCGTCTGAGTGCATTGAAGATGCTTTGCAACACTTTCTGAAATTAACGAGATAGTTGAACCACTATCTATGAGAATGTCAACGGGCACACCCTGAATAACTGCAGCTGTAACATCGCTTTTCCGGTACACGTCAACAGCTTCGCGGCAAAAGTTGACGTTGGATTTACCACGTGACTCACTACGTTGCTTTGCAAAACAATCTTCTAATTTATGGCCAATCTTTTTACAAAAAGAGCACGGTTCAGGTTTTGACGGCATGGGACGCGAGACACTAGCAGCCAAACTGTTATTTCGAATATCCGGTTTCATACGCTTGGCACAGTCAATCTCCTTGTGACCATAATCGCGAGTGCGTCACATAATTTCGAAAATTTTTATTGCGAAATAACAGAAATGCGATGCACGTTAGTGCGAATCGACTATTTTATTCTTTTATTTTTATAAAGTAATTATAATATAAGTAATAAGTAATGACATAGTATTTATTATTATAATAATATGCTTAGGTTTATTGAAAGTAAACACGAAAAGGACGAAGAGTATACTCCCCATAGTATTTACTACCATTGGCCAACACGTATTTTATTTACCTTATTAACGTGTATGTACATCATCTAAATCAATCGATCATCAGAAAGTGATTATGTTCTACTAACGATAATAATGTATATTCGTTTACTTATGAATGAGTATAGATGTTGGTATCACACCGAATACAATCTTGCTTTTTTTAAATTCCGTAGGAGTGAATATCTTAGAACTACCTACATATTTTTAATATCGGTTTTATAAATGAGAAGTGTTGTAGTTGCAACGATGTCTTGGATTAACCATACGTGTAATGTTCTAAAATCTCAAAACGGAAAAGATTTAGTGGAAATAGAAGGACATTTGTTTTGTTTAAATAAAAAACGCGGTGATACGCATTATTGGTGTTGTGTAAAGAAAAATTTGCTCGGATGTGGTGTTACTATACGTACTTTAAAACGAAACAATGAACACATTTTGCTAAACTTGTTACTCAAAGAACACAGTCATGAACCGTGTCCTGAAAAAATTGATAAAATTAAATTGGTGACCAACTTAAAACGCAAGGCTGTGGACTCTTCCATGGAGGCGCCATCGCAAATTATTCAAGCGGTTAGAAATGATATTCCCAGCACAAGTGCTCCAATTCTTCCTGATAATAATGCGATGCGGATGATGGTGCACCGAGCAAGAAATAAAAACATGCCAAAACTTCCAAGGAAATTGCAAGATCTGGTAATTCCTCCAGAGTTTGAGTACTTAGTCGTCGGTCATTACTTGCAAGATGATGTTTGTGTGATAGTTTTTAGCACGAAAGAAAATCTAGAACTTCTGATGTCGTCTGCCTACTGGCTCATGGATGGGACTTTTCTCACTTGTCCTATATTGTTCTGTCAGTTATATACCATCCACGGAGTTATTGGAACCATAGATTCATCTGACAGAACAGCGCCACTTGTGTATGCATTTTTGTCACACAAAACAACGGATTGCTACATCATTCTTCTGGAAATAATACGCTCATATGTTTCGAACACCTTAAAAAGTGTCTTGGCGCCTAAAATCGTATTGAAAGATTTTGAAGTCGCAGCTATGCAAGCCGTCAAGAGCGTTTTCCCAGAAGCCACACAAAAAATGTGTTTCTTTCACCTGACCCAGAGCATCTGGAAACACGTTCAGCAAGCAGGCTTATCTGAAAGATATGGTAGAAGTTCGGAGTTTGCTCAACAAATTAGACACCTCGCTGCATTGGCTTTCCTACCTCCATCAGCCATCCCAGCGGCATTCAAATTGGTAGCTGAAAAAGTGCTTCCAGATGAAGCTCATGAAGTAGCAGAATGGTTTCGTAAATATTACGTCGAGGGCAACATCCGAATCAAGAAAATAAATAGCAAAAAAGAAAAGAACGAATTACGGCTTCGTTTCAAAAAAAAAAAAAACAAGATTTCCACCCAAACTATGGTCTGTGGTTGACAGCATTGAAGCTGGAGTGCCAACTACTCAAAACGGAGTAGAATGTTGGCACCATAGATGGAATGGTCTGCTAAGTAGAAAGAGGTGGAATATTTTTAAAACTATAAAAGAAATAGCAAAAGAGCAAAAGACTACTGAGGACACGGTAGAGCAAATTCTGGCTCAATCAGCAAGTGCCCCAAAGAGAAGCAAAAAAACTCAGTCCAGAAATGAAAAAGTCAAGAAAATTTTAAGCCAGAATAAATCCTTAAGTACTCTGAAATTTTTGAGATCATTAACTTACGTGTGCTACTTAAGACAGTAGTTAATCATATTTATAATTGCTATTTGTTTTTTTTTATTGTTATCATGTTTATTTTGCATATCTTGCGTAACCTATAATAATTTAAAAGTTAAGCCAAAATCGTATTCATTTGATTTTGGTTTTGATTGATGAGCTATATTTTTGTAACAAAATAGGGTTTGCTCTTCTTTTTTGTTTTGTTTATATATTATTAAAATTAAGATTTGATTACTTATGTTATTATTGTATATCACGTGTTACCTAATTTAAAAGTTTAGCCAAAACGTATCTAATTGTTAGTATTTGATTTGTAGATGTAAAGATTAATTTCTAAAATTTTGAAATCTATTCATATTAATTGTCTGTCATTGTCTGCTATTGTTTTTTATAGTAAGATTTATGAAAGTTTTCCAAGTAAAGAATGAGTTATCGAATATGGTTATGTCATATTATTTGTAAAATTTGAAACCATATCATTTCTTAACACCACACCTATCAATAAAATATCGGATTTACACACACACACACTCACCACTGTAACATTCTATCGCACTAACTCGAACAAGCATATTGTCGCACTAGCATATTATCGCACTGGCGCAGTGTTGCACTAGTGTGGTGTCGAACAAGCATATTGTCGCACTAGCATATTATCGTACTGGCGCAGTGTCGCAATATTGTGGTGTCGAACAAGCATAGTGTCGCACTAGCATATTATCGTACTGGCGCAGTGTCGCAATAGTGTGGTGTCGAACAAGCATAGTGTCGCACTAGCATATTATCGTACTGGCGCAGTGTCGCAATAGTGTGGTGTCGAACAAGCATAGTGTCGCACTAGCATATTATCGTACTGGCGCAGTGTCGCAATAGTGTGGTGTCGAACAAGCATATTATCGCACTTGTTCATTGTCGCACTAGCATAGTATCACAGTAACGCAGTGTCGCACTAGTGTGGAATCGAACATGCATAGTGTCGCACTAGCGTAGTGTCGCACATTTTTCGCAGTTGGGTTTTTCGCACTAACGTGCATCGCATTTTTGTTATTTCGCAATAAAATTTTTCGTAATTATGTGACGCACTCCATAATCGCCGCAAGAAAAACATCTGACTTTCGATACACTTGCCTCCCGTTTACGCGCGTATGATCGATAATCACTTTTACGAAAAACACTGGTTCGTGATTTTACACTCGCATGGCTTGGAGTTTTTTGAGATTTAACATAAATCGACAAAAAGTTAACTAAGTCACTAGGCAACAATTTCGCGTTAGTGGCAGCTGCGCGTATTTGAGGGTCAGTTATACCGCGGATTACTATTGCCGAAATCAACTCGTCACTCAACCCACTCACGATGCGTAACCGTAACAAAGAACGTCGTGCGTATTCTGCATAAGTGGGATAATTATCGGAGTCAGTTTTCATTACATCGAACAAAATGTTTGCGATATCTAAGCGACGTGGGCACAAGGTTGCAAAATCGCGCTTAAAACTGGACCAACTTCGGTCGTTGCTTACCCACTCGTTGAGCCACAGACGCGCGTCACCTTTTAGGCAATTACCTACTCGCGACAAACATTCACGATCATCCCACTTATTCAGAGCACGCGCATGATCTACTTCACTATACCACACATCAAAATCATTAAAAGATGGATCAAAATTGGAAATAAATACATGGTTGGACCTTACCGGTATAGCGTTGATTGCAGTCACTAACTGCTTGGTTACCTCACTCATAACCACCTCTGCGCTAGAACTTGGCCCAGGCTGGCGTTCCGTGGCGCATGACTCATCGCCACACGGCGGCGGCGGTGACGATCGCGACGTTGGCGGTGGCGGTGGTGTAAGCATTGCGGGTGCAACCGTCTCAGGAGTCCGCGTGACACGTGATGTGCTTGTAGAAGCACCAACCTGGCTTCCGATGCTGCTCCTAGAATTATTAATCTCCAATGAGTTTAAACGACTCAAAATCGCTTGAAGCGTTTGATCCAAGCCAGGAATAGGCGGCGTCTTATCTCGTCTACGTCTTTTACGCGAGCTATTTTTTTCCATTATTAAAAGCGTTAAATACTTATCCCTAACTTTAAAACCAGCAATTTAGAAATTAAAAAAAAGACGAAAGAAGGGAATGGAGGATCTCACTTCTGAAATTAGAATTAAGTTGAGATTTATTAAAAATAAAGGAATTTTCACCAAAATAAGTACTTTTAATCACAAATTTTATACTTATAGATACAAACTAGTCACACAAAGAAACTACTTGAACCAAAATTTGAACAGAATCCGTTAACAAAAATACGCGAAGTACAACGTCCGTCTATCCCTGGCGCCGCAATCCAAGAGCTGCCACTGGCTCCGATACTCCTTTGGCCTCTCGCTCACCCCTCCACGATCTCCTCACACCACTCTGACGTACTCACAACGTGACGTTGCTAGGCCACGCCTACATTTTTAAATTTTGACCTAACAATAACATATCTATTCTTAATTTTCACTAGCCATACATTCATGTCAACATAACACGTAACAATTGTCACCTTTCCTATCCTTGTCAGGGTGCCTTGAATTCCTGTGCTCGCTATGCTCGTAAATTTAATATATATATAATATAATAAAATAAATATAATATAATATAATACGCCCTTGCCTTTAACTAAATTAAATTTAACTAATTAGCAAACCTTTACATGTTACATAATATTTGTAAGAGAAACTATTATTAATAATATTATTTTAAACATATATGGAAGCTAAATGGCATTTGGCGATTTTTCAATTTACAGAATTAATAAATATGATTGGAACCGAATTAACAAACAAGAATGTGACTTCGTCTACTTCAAATGAATCACACGCTGCTGTGCAGTTACCAATTGGAGAAAATGTGAAAGGTGAATAATTTTATTATCCATTACATTATTATTTATCCCACTAATATTATAAATGCGAAAGTATCTAATCTAAATCTAATAATTTAAACGAGCAATTCTTGTATAATATATTGTATTCTGGTGCCATTAACTGACCCAGATATATTATGTATTCGTCCACATAGCAAATTGGCGTTTCACCTAGGTTTACGGGAATTTTCTCAGCATTAGTCATTATTTTTTTTTTGGGTTCAGTTTAAGCCGTACTTGTCCACTTTCTGTTTAGATACAAAGAAATGGGAAATTCTATTTTATCCACGCAACCACAAAAGATAGGTGAAGAGGTGTACAGATAGGCGGCCTTATTGCTAAGGTAGCAATTTCTTCCAGGCAACCTTATTTTTTATCTTGCTCGTATATAGTTATAAGACTGTGGCGATGACGTGCAAACCGCACCAAGCCAATAAAAAAAAGATCATAAAAACGAAAAGGATAGCTGGATCTATTGCTCATTGAGTAGCTCATAAGTCAATGCTAGTGCTACTATGTATGTATAGCCGCATATGCTTTCTTTTGAACGTATAAAGCAAGTAGAGTTTATCTCTATGCGTAGGTATCTTAAAAAAAATATAAACGAGCATTTCTTAAACCATTTTTTATAACCATTTTTTTATAACCATTTTAAACCAGGTACTATATTTTAAATGATTTATTTTGGGAGTTAGAATGTCACCTGAATATATACCTACCTACCTGAATACACACCTTTGTCTAATATAGTTATGTCACCATTACATTAACTATTATACTGCTATCGAGTATGTGTTTCCTCGTTATTTAATTCTGTCTTAGCGAGAATGTTTAAGGAGATTTCATCCATGTACTACCTTGTATTTTGCTCAAATTACTGTATATGCTATCATCTGTTGTTTGTCCAAAGTAAATAAATAAATAAAGACAAATGTATTTATTGTTTTTACAGAATTCGAAAATGTTATCGGAACTGTAACAACAAACCAGAATGTGACTTCATCTACTGCTGTGTCAATGTTACCAGTTGGGGAAAATGATAAAGGTAATTAATTTTATCATCCATTATTTTACTTCGTTTTTTTTTTAAAGTAACCTGGTGAAGGTCGCGGGAAGCGGAATCAGTCGTTGTAGATTCTTGGGGGAAGCCTTAGCCCAGCATTGGATGTCTATGATAATTATAAGATGAAATGTTTTTTCTAAACCATGTACGGTCAAAATATATCGGTCACTGCGCGGGCGAGATATACTTAACACTACCCTCTGCCTCGAAACGTATTATCACAGAGGTATTATCCAACGTTTCACAGTTTGCCACTACAACAAAAAAACACGCTATTAAAATCTATAATTTTAATTATTATGTAAATAAAATAAATAAACAAAACTATTATGAACACTTACGCCTAGGCTGGTCTCATTCACAATTTGAGATATACTATAATCCTGTGTTGTGCAACGCAACAATAAGCTGCTTCTCCTTTAAACTTATGTTATTACTCATTTTTTAATAAATAAGTTTATAAACAAAGATAAAATTTAAAAAAGCAGGAAGCACAAAAAACCTCGCAGAAAGAAACAGGCGCACACACGATATGCGATAGCAAACTAGCCGCACGGACCAAACGAACTACGACAAGAATTTAACTTACCTCATTCATTACGATTTGTGAATTTTATTGTTGGATGACTTGGAATATTAAGTTTTTGTTGCAGAATAAAAACACAAAAGATGTCATACTGTTAGTAACCACTCGGCTACCGAGACGATAGAAGTTGTAGTGAAATTAAAGATATTACCCAGCCCATACCGCGTTATTAATGTCAATGTGTGAGTGCATATCTACGGCAGACGGTAGCGTAGCGATGCGCAAGGAACTTTTTTCGTTAAAACTGACCCCAGTTTTGCGGCCGAGTGTACCTAAGTGAATCAGCCAATTTATTTAGTGTTTACATTTATTTATTTTTTAATACATGACGTCATGATATATATTTTTATTATTATTATTATTTGATACATAGATTTTTCTTTTACAGAACTGCAGAAAACCAGTTACGCAGAATCAGCAAATCCTTCAGTATCAGCTGAATCACACATACAATTACAACAATTACCTTTGCGAGGTAAAACATCTTAACTTTTATTAGACTTCTGCTCAATAAGCGTGTATTTTATTTGAAGGATTTAAGTTCATGAATTAAGTATGTATTTTTTTCTAATTACAGCTCCCAAGCAACTAACGGAATACACTAGACTAATAAAACAACTAAAAAAATGTGAAAAGGATAAATCATCACTTCAGAAAAAATTAGTGATTGCAAAAAAAGCTCACGAATACTTTTAAGAAGTTGTCGCAAACAGCCAGGATATTTTGTCAGATGCAAGTTTCTCAAAGTAGTAAGGAAAAGAAAGGGCGGCGATTCTCTTTGGATGAAAAGATTTTATCATTGTCGCTCTACAAAAGTTCTCCAAGAGCATATCGGTTGCTCCGTAAATTGACTATTCTGCCAAGTAGAAGGACACTGCAAACTTTATTACATAAAATCAAATTGAAACTGGGTATCAACAACATAATATTTGAACATTTGAAAAAGCGAGTTTCAAAAATGCCTTTGCAACACAGATATTGCATATTAGCGTTTGATGAGATGGCTATATCTGCAAGCGTTTCTTATGATAAAACTAATGATAATATTATTGGATTTGTTGACAATGGTGAAAACAAAGAAAAGTTATGCTGTGACCATGTATTAGTTTTTATGGTTCTGGGCATTGTAAAGAAATATAAGCAGCCAATAAGCTACAGCTACTGTAGTGGCAGCACTAAATCAATCGATCTTCAACATCAACTGAAAAATATTATTCAAAAACTTCAAGATACTGGATTAGAGGTAGTGACAACCGTATGCGATCAAGGCTCATCAAACGTTGCGGCTATCAACCAACTTCAGCAAGATACAAGAAGGAACTATTTAAGAAGTGATAAAGTTTACTCTGGGGGATTTTTTGAAATTAATGATCAGAAAATATTTCCCGTCTTTGATCCGCCCCACTTAATGAAGGGAATAAGGAACAATCTCCTTACTAAAAATTTGCAGTATGTCATGAATGGCAAATTACATCTAGCGAGTTGGAGCCATGTCCAAGCACTATTCACAAGGAGTCCTGACTATAAAGGATTAAAACTGGTCCCCAAGTTAACAGCGCAGCATGTGATACCAAATTTAATACCGAAAATGAGGGTCAAACATTGTACCCAGGTATTTAGCCATTCAGTTGGTGTAGCATTGGGATTTATGGCAAGTAAGTTTGTTTTTAGAATTCCATACCCAACCAACCGTCCATTATTCGTCTGGCAGACGCCTGTCAGCTGGCTGAGCTGAGCCAGAAAAAAAATTCATGTTACTACTAATTATATCTTATTTTACTGAAAAATATTCTGCTGTATTAACTTTTTATTATATTCTAATTCCTGTATAACTTGTTTTTTTTTTAGGTTATGGTCAGCTACCTAAGGAATGTACTGATACAGCTGACCTGTTACTCTTGTTCGACCGATTGTTCGATAGTGTCAACGGAAGCTACAGTGAAGTAAAAAATGGAAAAACTTATAGGTCGGCTGTCACACCTACATCGCCTCATCACAAACTGTGGAGAAATAGCTTGCCCATTTTGAAATCCATGAAATTTCTGGGTGCCCAGAAGCAAGGTGTAGTGCCTTCGCTAACGAGTTGGGTGAAGACAATAGAAGCTTTTCAACTAATTACAAAGTTTTTGTCTACTAAAGGTATAAACTCGTTATTGCTGCGCAATTTCAACCAGGATGCCGTAGAAAATTTTTTTGGGGCAATTCGCTCTCATGGTTACAGTAATATTATGCCCAACTCTGCTGCATTTGAAGGAGCTTTTAAGACCCTTTTACTTAATAATATGTCATCTTCACATTCTGTAGGGGCAAATTGTGAAAAAGATGAGGGTATGTGCCTCCAGTCTATTAAATATCTTTTAAAAGAAAATATAAGTCAGCGCAAACCACCAACAACTGAACCACAAGTAATTAACGAAAATCATTTGTTCATTGATCTTCTGAATACTCAATCATTGACAGAAGACAAATCACCGGTGCAGGTTGAAAGAAGCGCAGCAATAGCTTATTGTAGCGGTTGGATAGCAAATCTGGCAAAAAAAAATGTTTTTAAAGGTTGCTTAACATGCAAACTTGATTTGGAAACTGAAGACAAACAAGATTTCCATAGATTTATTACTATGAAAGAATATGAAAACAAAAACTGGTTATGTTATCCAACTAGGGCTTTGTTTGACTTTTATGCACAAGTTGAGCACATAACTTTAGAAATTTTAAAACAAGATTGTATAAAACCTGATTTATGTGCT
Source organism: Carpatolechia fugitivella (assembly GCA_951230895.1). Lineage (NCBI taxonomy): Eukaryota > Metazoa > Arthropoda > Insecta > Lepidoptera > Gelechiidae > Carpatolechia > Carpatolechia fugitivella. The sequence continues at coordinate 71,246 of CATNWD010000025.1, read as the reverse complement.
TATATTAAATTAATAATTGACACTAACTTGACGTTAAATTTGTCCTGCTCAGAACATAAACAGTCATTACATGAATATTTGGTAAATAAAAGTGTAATATTTTTTGTAAATAATTGGTGCAAAGATGTGAACAATGTTCTATTAGGCAAGACAACATTTTGGGATCGTAGTGACTCATTTAAAAACAAAGCCCATGAGCACTTTGTCAAAAATAAGGGAAGAAAAAGGAAAAGAGGAGATGTGATGGTCAATGTGTAGGTAACCAGAAGGTTATTTTGAAACCACTGGCCAAAAAATAAAACTAGTGGCTCTGTGAGCTGTAGACCGTTCCAAAATAACAAGTGTATAAAAATAAAAACATGTGTAGTTTGAAACTTCTAAGTCTTTTATTATGCCAAACCAAATATTTATTACTACAGTAACTATAAGATTTGGACTCTCAACATATTAAAATGTACATGGATTTCCTACATTTTTTAGGGAAACCATGAGTTTTTTAAATGGTCGTGAGTCTAAATCTTATGGTTAAAATACAATCAATAAAACATGATTAGTAGCTATATGTACCGCTGCTATACGTATATAATTTAGTTACATGGTCTGTGAACAAGATGGCAGCACATGTACTTCAAATAGAGTTGCCAGTCTATTTCCCTTTGTATAATAGTAGTCTTTGACTTAGACTAAATCCTGATTTTAGTAATATATAATGTTGGAAGAGCGTGGCATTCCCATCACAAGTGTCTATGACTACTTACTGGGAAGCCTCGACACTGTACTTGTAAGGATTTTTGTAAATAAAGCATTTTTAATTTTTTAAATTTTTTAATTTAATTTTAATAAATATTTAACCATTTTCTTACTGATAAGTTCAATAGGCATGATGACAGTAACTAAAAAACACTAAAATTGTTTATTTATTTAATGAAACTTGAGTTGTGGAATACAAAACACGCAATTATTATTTTATTAGGAGCGAGATTAATGATTATTTTGATAAAATATAATACAAAATACGGCAATCCGCCATGAAATGCTGAACACCAATCAGAGTGCATGACGTCACTTTGGCATAAACAAAGCAAACGAACGTTTCCAAATGTCAGTTTCTCGTACTTCTGTAGTTCTGTGGTTTCGGCCGGCACTAGTTATCTTTTTGGTTATCTGCGAGATTATTTACGATTATTACGAATAAACTTTGTTTACATCGATTAGTTTCAGTTTTGTGGTGTTATTAGATTGAAAGTGGAATAACGCTAGTCATGGAACAAGGATTTACTAAGGCAAACAGCGATAATTTGCCTAGAGTCGACTTGTTGATGCTGGGAGAGTTTTTGGCGTCGAATAAAGTCTTTTGTTCAGCAGAATTTAGAAATGTGAAAACTTCCATGTAAGTATATAATTATAACTTAAATTTAATTTAAATCCTAACAAAAATACTCTTTATCTTAGCTTGTATTTCATGACAGGTAAATGTTAGAGGTTATGTTAAAAATGTTTAAATTTTTTGTACTGAACTTGCAATATATACTTATCGACTTCTTTATTTTAGGTCCTCCAGGCCATCCTATGGCGATGATGCTGTAAGTTACGTACAGCTTAAACACGAAGGAAATCTGTGCACAGTTAAGGGTAAAATCTGTCCAGAACATAAAGTCCATGCAAAGTTGTATGGAGTAACTTTAATAGTGGACATTCAAGAAGAGGCTGTAAAATCAGTAGAATGTCACGATTGTGTGGCTTCACAAGGAGGCTGCAAACACGCCATAGCTTTATTAATGTGGGTCCATCGCAGAAGTGAGGAGCCATCCTGCACATCCGTCGAATGCTATTGGATGAAATCCAAACTCTCCAGGGTTGGAACTACCTTAAAATATATAACAGCTAAAGAATTGTCCGATGGTAGACCTAGCTTGCCATCAAATACAGATGTATTTGAAAAGTTTCTAGAAGAAGGGAAGAAAAGAAAACTTAACAACTGCGAGGTAATAAAATATCAGAAGGACTACATATTCAATCCAGAAAGTTTGTCTATGCAAAAATTAGTGCTGAAATATAAAAAAAGATCCTGCGATACATTTTTGGAAAAAGTTGTATTGACTGAGGCTGATATTGATAATATTGAAAAAGAGACAAGAGGCCAACATGAAAGCAGCCTTTGGCATGAGTTAAGATATGGCAGGATAACGGCTTCACGAGCATTTGAGTTCAGTCGATGCAAAACCAGTGATGGTACTCTTATTGCTAATGCTATGTGATGGGTGGAAAAATACCAGATACACCGGCCATGAGACGCGGTAGAATATTGGAAGATGAAGTAAGGAAGACGGTGAGTACCAAGCTGGGAAAAAAAATTAAAAAGTGTGGTTTAATGCTGTCCAAAAACTATCCTATGATAGCAGGGTCACCTGATGGGATCTGTGAGAATAACAGTGTTGTGGAAATTAAGTGTCCCATGAGCATAAAATCTTTTAAAAATTATGTATCCAATGGGAAACCAACCCAAAAGTTTTATGTGCAGATACAGCTTCAAATGTACCTAACAGGACTTAAAAAAGGCTACTTTTGTGTAGCTGATTGCAACTACAGTGCAAATAAAAAAGTTGAAATAATTAATGTTACATATGATGAACAATTTGTATCAAATTTTCTGAAAGGTACAGTCTCTTCATGGAAGGATGTTGTGTATCCATTGTTATACCAGAGTACTTTATAAATATTGTGTAAGTAAATAAAAATGCAACATTAAACAAACTGGTTTCATTTATTTAATTAATGAATCTTGTAAGTTTATTAAACCACAGGCAATGGTGATGACGTCATCAAGCACTTTGACTAAATTATGATTTACACATGCATGTGGCTTTAACATGTTAAATTCACGTAAGCGTCTAATCACTCTCTCCACATGTATTCTCAGGCTGGCAATTTGTTTTGTTTGCCTTGCCTCGCTTTTCATAGTTTAGTCCCAGTTGTTACACTTGGTGGATGTACTAACTGCACTCTCTCTTTTCGTAAATATTGATCAATATGTTTGAATCCTCTGTCAGCCATTACACACATACCTGGTTGCAAACACTGTATAAAGTCACATGATTCAACTAAACATGTATCTGTTATTCTTCCTCCATAACCTGGTGAAATATAATTCACTAAACCATTTGGTGTACAGGACACAAGATATTTGATGGTGTTAGCTTTTTTGTACTCTGACCATGAGAGTGATAAATTTAAGGCTTTCGAAGGCTTTTGCACCTCTATTTCTAAACAGTCTATAATGCAACTTACATTGTGATATTTGTGCCTAAAAGCCATGGGTAAATTATTTTTTATTGAATCTTTGTCTAATTTCACAATAAAAGGACGCATTAAACTAGCTAATAAAGGTACATATTTTAAAAAAATTTTGCTAGCATAAGTCGGAGTCATGGAAAAATCATCAGCAAGCTCTCGGAATGGATTGTTCAATCTAATTTTTTTTAAACACATAATTATATGGTTTGCAGGAATACTTGTTTTTTCTTCAATTAATTCTATCAAGTAGTAACAACTTTTAGGAACTCCAATGTACGAACGCGGATTTTTCATTACTTTAAGCAATGTATAGTATACTCTAGAATTTTTGAAGCCTCCTGTTTTTTATCTTCTTCAATGAATTCACTGCAGTCTGAAGATTCCATTTGTTGAGATGTTGTTGTTTTTTGAGATTCACTATGCGTTACAGATGGTGTATAAGAAATATCACTATCAGACCTTTCCTTAATCGTAAATAGTTTCCTAGGTTTCTGTAGAGTGGATGTTGATGGTTTAGCGGTAATGCAACTTTTAATTTTAAATGGTGATGTGGAAACACATTGGTGAAAAGGTCTTGAGGGTGATGTTGTTTGGTTTACTAAATTCACTTCTGTTTGGATGGCTTTACTTCTGTACTTATATGTCATGTGTACTTGGGTTGATTTATCAACTGTCTTTCTTGCATCTTCCTGTGACATATTGTCTATGTATGCTTGCGATACTGAAAAAAATAATGAAATAATTACTCATAGAACAACATAATGTACAACAAACATACATAAATAAAGATTACACTCATTTTCCGAGTTTCAGTTAGCTAAGTACTTACTCAATAAAAATAATTTGCTGAGATATTATGTATAAATAAATAAATAAATAAAAATAAATATGAACAAATCCATGAACTTTCCAATAGTTTTAATAAGTAAAAATATTACTTAGATTTAACCTAGGGGTTTATGTAAGGGCGTCCGCTGCGTTAAGCGAGCGCACGGCGCGGGCGCCCGGCGCGACGGGTACCTACCCGTCGCGTCGCGCAGGCAGACACCCGTCGCGGGCGCGCGTGCTTTCAGTTTGCGCTGGTGTAGTTCTTTTTCTGGATTATTTAATTTGTTGATATATTACCTAGCTTAAAGACGACGTAGACAACATTATAGTACATAAACAAATGTTTCACCGGTATGAATTGAACGCACGCGCGCCCGCGCCGGGTGCCCGCGACGGGTGGCCGCCCGCGCGACGGGTGCCCGCGCCGTGCGCCCGCTTAACGCAGCGGACGCCCTAATAAGTGGAGTGGTTGTGGTTTTAAAATATTAAACTTAATGTAAGTACCTACCTGAACATTCAGATGAAGTCTCTCCAAGTTCCACCTGTATTGTAGCAACAGTTCTTTCTTCTAAATCTTTCTCAAATTCTTCTATCAATGTCTTTCTTTATTTTTTATGAAAATATGGTCGTTCTGTAGCAAATGTGCGTTTTCTCCTGTCTGGTTGGCATTCAAATTTTCTGGGCATACACCCCGGTTTCATTCGGACCTGTGACACCGATCCGATCAAATGATATTCCATATAGTTTTCCATATCATTTGGTAACTGAAATTTAAATAAAATATCAATATAATAACAGTGTGGTGCGAGACGAAACCTAACCTCAAAAAAGATAGTTTATTAAGATATTGAGACCTCAAACAAGTCCAAACACTCACTATTTTAAAAACAAAATAAAAACTTACGTCGAAGTGATCTTCACAGAAATAAAGGTTAGTACTAGGCAATGTCGCTCTTGAATCCCGCCTTGCAAGTTTAAGCCACTTGTCTCGTATGGTTTTCTTTTGCGGAACGAACACAAATAACTTAGTAGGAGTCTTTATAGTTGTGTTATTACACTGAGGGACCGCACACGACTTATATTTTTTTAAATTCATATTTAGTAACACAAAACAACAAAATTATTCAGAGCGTCTTAGTGTTTACGTGTTGTTTTTGCTAACGTGACGTCACAAGCGACGCCATGACACTTATAGGCGTTTTGGTGCGAATTTCAAATTAGTAATCTAGATTTTATTTTTTTCCCACTAAATCTTTAATTTCTGCAGAAATATGTTATTCGTTGTAACTAATATATGTTTTCAAACAGTAAAGGACAGGTTTAAAAAATCTGTCATCATGCCTATTACTATGGGTCGGTTTCTGTTCCTGATATACTTCCCTATTCTTTTTGTGTCTTCAATGTACCCCAACAGATCGACGTTTAAGATTTCATGAATAATTTCAGAGATTCTAGCATGTACTTCATGTTCAGACTCCTGGTATATTTCAGGTAGGCCATAGAGTACAATTTTTTTAAAGTTATTTTCAGGTGCAGAGCTGGTTTTAGTAAAATTCGCGGTATTATTGTGTAGCTGTGTTATTTCTTCTTTTAATTTTGTACACTGCTGATGAAGTCTATCTATTTATTTATTTATATCTTCTATATTTTTATTGATGCATTTGTTTTGTTGAAGTGTAAAGACTACATTAATACTTAGACTGCAGCATAATGTTATTGACTGCTACATATGTTGCGTATTGCTTGATTTGCAATAATAATCTACATTTACTTTAATTCATTATTTGTATTCATTCTATATTTGGACACTGAATAATACAGATGTTTCGCTAATATCCTCGTCTCATTTACTCTGTCGCCTACGTCCCTCCTAATATAGTATGGCGACCCTTGTTACTCGAACTTACTGGATCTTTCCTGAAGACAAATAAGAACTTTGAAGAACACAAGTTTAGGAAAAGAGAAGAATCAAGATAATGCTTTTGTGCGGAAAAATTAAGAAGAAAAACTAACAGAAGAAGATGACATCACGCTATGAAGAGGAAGGTCCCTTGGCGTAAATTATAGAAGACCATGAAGAACGAAAAGGTGGTTGTAGCTGCTGGGCGCTCGCAGTACCTCAAGCCTAGATGCGAGGAATTATAGTTGCTGGGTGCCGGGAGATAAACTGTACGGGTCCGATGAGGAGCAGCCGGGTTACAAAGGAGTCGAACCCGCGACCTCGCGGGCAGTCACCACTGCGCCGCGTACGCCAAGGCACAACTCGCCGAGCCAGCAATATCGTCCGATGTCAGCGTGCGTGACCTACTTACGGTACCGATGTACTTTTATAATGTAAGTTTATTTAAATTGCAGTTCTTTATACATTTAGGAAATGGGTATAATAACATAGGCGTATGTAATAATTATATTTCTATTATTTTATTTTATTAGATAATGTCTAAGAAGCTACAAGAGTTATATGACAAGTTACATTATTTGAAAGAGTATTTAGTAAAGATCGGGCCAGAAAGACGGAAGAAAGATATAGCCAGTAAAAAGTTATTAGAGGCCGATAGTGAATATAGTAAATTAGAGAGTATTGTGACAGAGTTGAACCGTGAAGTTGAAATAGCGAAATATAGTACCGACACTATTGAACATTATAAACAAATAGTTAATGAAATACAGAGTGTTTATAAGAAAATACAAACTTTGTTATCTAAGTTAGACTCTAGTTCTCAGACAAATCTACAAACTGACAAAATGACGACGTCTTTTGACATACGTACTGCCATTTCCATTTTGCCTGTAATGAACGGACAGGAGCAGGTTACCCAATAGCTGATTGACGCTATCTTACTATACAGCTCACTAATTACATCAGAGACACAGAACCAACTAATAGACTTCGTTTTAAAAACTCGCCTTTCATCCAGTGCGTAATTACGTCTAAAAGGTTCCTACTCGACTGCGAAAAGCCTAGTAGAAGATATAAGGAAATTTTTGCTACCGAAAAAATCAGCAGAGGCTTTACAATCACAACTGTTTGGTACGAGACAGGGACGTAGGTCTATCGAGGTTTATGGGACGGAGCTAGAAGAACTGTTTGTGAATTTGACACTAGTTCAATCAGATGGGGACAGCACCAAGTATGAGGTACTGCGTCCTCTCAACGAGAGAACAGCGATCAAGCGATTCGCAGATGGGCTCTCCGACCCGAGGTTGAGTACAATCATTGCTTCGCGCCAGTTTACGTCGCTCTCCGACGCCATCAGGACAGCCCTCGATGAGCATATCATGTCGCCCCCACAGCGACAGGAGCACGTAATGCAGTTTAAGTCGGTTGTATGTAGCCGCGGTAGAAGTAATTACAGACGGGGTTTTCGTGGGCGCACCTCGTACAATTCGAATTACCAAAATAACAATTACAACTGCAACATAAATGGTAGCAACAGAGGTCAACGAACTAACGCTAGCGTTAGCAATTCAAGCTATCGTCGTGGTGGAGGCGCTAGAAACGGTTCACGTCAGCAGGCACGTGGCAGCGGTGGCAGCCCGCGCCTCTTCCACTCCACACGTGACGAGGACGCATCCGGTGCATCGGAAAACTTGCGCAATTCCGCCGCCGATGACAACAAGTTTTTTCGTGCCTAAACGTCAACAAAATACACGCTCTATAAATAGTTACAATAACTTCTTTAAAATTAACTGTTGTTTAAGTAATAACCAGAAACTTAGCCTTTTAGTTGATAGCGGAGCTAGCTTGTGTGTATTGAAATATGAGCGACTGGCACATAATAATCAGCTGTTAAATTCGATACAGAAAGATAGGATTGTAATAAAGGGAATTAGTGGTAAATTAGAATCAATAGGATACGTATATTTAGATATTTATATTAAGGGAGAAACTTTCAAACAAAAATTTTACATTTTTGAAGGTTTAGCTTGTGCTGCAGATGGTATACTCGGCCAAGATTTTTTCCAAAGTTACAACGCGGTGTTAGACTATAAAAAAGGTACCTTGAGTTTAGAAAACCAGGACCGATCAGTTAGTGTAAAATTAAATGATACTTCATTAACAATTCCGCCGCGATGCGAAGTCATCAAGTACATACCTACGACGCACACCAGTGATTGCGTCATATTAGCGAGGGAAATAGGTAAAGGTGTGTACACAGCAGGAGCAATTGCAAAACCAACAGATGGTTTAATTCCTGTGCGAGTTCTTAATACTAATGAGACCAGTTTTAATGTAAATATTCCAGATTTAGAGACAGAAAGTTTAGATTGTTTTGAAGTTTATCAGTTCGACGACGAGAAAATAACCACAGATAGGGTAAAAGAATTATTCAAGTTATTGGACTTGCCCTCATATCTAAATGAAGAGGAACAAATAGGCATTGAAAACGTGTGTGCCAAATATGCCGACGTTTTTCATTTGCCCGGAGACACTCTTTCGACTTGCAATTTGTATGAGCATTCAATTAAATTAAAAGAGAATGTTTCACCAGTGTACTCCAAGCCTTATCGTCTGCCAAATGCGTTGAAAGGTGAAGTACAGAAACAAATTGCGGATATGTTAAAAAATGATATAATAGAGGAGACAACATCAGAATGGTCGAGCACAGTGTTATTAGTCCCGAAAAAAACAGACAGATCAGGAGAAAAAAAATGGCGTTTGGTAATAGACTATCGTCAACTGAATAATATGATACGGGATGACAAATTTCAATTGCCTAACATTACTGAGATACTGGATTCTTTGGCAAATAACATCTATTTTTCTAAACTCGATCTCTCTCAAGGCTATTATCAGCTATCATTGAAAGAACATTCTAGGAAGTATACTGCGTTCGCAACTGACAAGCAGTATCAAATGAAGAGATGCCCTATGGGATTAAAAACCTCCCCTAGCGCATTCTCACGTTTAATGACGATTGCCATGACCGGTCTTAATTATCAGTCTTGTTTAATTTATTTAGACGACTGTATCGTAATAGGTAACTGTCTAGAGACCCATAACAAAAATCTCATCAAGGTTTTGGAAAGATTCCGTAAAGTAAATCTAAAATTAAACCCCCTGAAGTGTGAATTTTTACGTAAGGAAATTATTTATTTAGGGCATAAAATCACTTCAGACGGAATTTTTCCCGATCCATCAAAAGTAGATAGTCTACAAAAGTATCCCGTTCCACAGAGCACCGATGACGTAAAGCGATTTGTTGCGTTCGCTAATTATTATAGGCGATTTATACCTAATTTCGCGGAAATAGCACACCCGCTGAACGCTTTGTGTAAGAAGAATGTGGTATTTCATTGGTCAACTGAATGTGAACAGGCATATCAATAACTAAAAAATATACTTCTAAGCCCAATCGTTTTAGATTACCCGGACTTTTCAGACAAAAACACCTTTGTCTTACAGACGGACGCATCAAGGCAAGGCCTAGGCGCCGTTTTGTCTAATAGCAACGGGAAAGTAGTCGCATATGCTAGCCGTAGTTTGAAACCTGCTGAAACTCGATGCCCTGTTACAGAGTTAGAGTTGTTGGCTGTGCGGCATTTTAGACCGTATTTATATGGTAGAAGGTTCGAAATAAAAACCGACCATAGACCTCTTATATATTTGTTAAACATGACCGATCCTTCAAGCCGATTGACTAAATTTAGACTATATTTAGAAGAATACGATTTCGAAATTAGTTATGTTCCGGGACGGCACAACGCAGCTGCAGATGCATTGAGCCGTATCACCTTGACGTCCAAAGATTTAAAAGAAATGCAAGAGCATGTAGTATCGGTCATGACACGAGCTAAGGCTCGCAAGTTAGCTAGTAAAAATGTGACGGACTCGACCCCTGAGGACCCCACCGCTTCTAGGCCTGATCAACCTAAAGTTGTGGAGCTCCTCAAACGACCTGACAATAGTGTAGAGTTGTTTATATGTACTAATAGGACTACTAGGAGACAGATAGAAAAGATAAATAAAATATGTAGTGATGATAATACTTGTGTTTATGTACCTGAAAAATTGGCCATCTATGTAATGTCTCGATCACTTCCGACCGTAAGTGTGTTAGCGAGAGAATTACAGAGTTTTTGCAAGAAAATAAAAATAAAAGAGCTCGTTATAATGAAAACAAAGCACAATGAAGAGTTTATAAACAGACTCTTAAGTGAAATGAATAAATTAGGTGATTTTCCAAAGTTACTTGTTATAAAAGATGTGACTCGAGTTACAGAAAGAGATATGAAAACTGTTATATTAAATGACTTTCACATTTTACCCACCAGTGGCCACGCGGGGGTAAACAGGATGATTAACAGTATTAAAAAATATTACTACTGGTCAGGAATGACTGATGATGTTACAAACTTTGTAAAGAAATGTAAGCATTGTCAAATACAGAAACACTCAAATAGGCATACTAGAGAGCCAATGGTTATAACGACTACTCCTAGTACTGCATTTGAAAGAGTTAGTTTAGATTTAATGGGCCCCTTAGATGTAGATAATTATAATTATAAGTATATATTAACTTTACAATGCAATTTAACAAAGTATGTAGAAGCATATCCTCTCGAGAAGAAGGATACTGTTTCAGTTGCTAATTTATTTGTAAATAGCTTTATTTCAAGATACGGTATCCCAAAAGAGATACTTACTGATCAAGGCACTGAATTCATGTCTTCAGTAGTGGTAGAAGTGTGTGACTTATTGAAAATCACTTAACTTTACTCGACAGCGTATCACCATGAGACTCTGGGAGCGTTGGAAAATACGCATAAAAGTTTAGGAGCTTTTCTTAGAATACAGTGTAGCAACAACATGACCGATTGGAGCTCATGGTTACCCTATTGGTGTTTTTCCTACAACACCACGGTTCATACTCAGACACAATACACTCCATTTGAGTTGGTATTTGGAAAAGTGTGTAATTTACCAAGTAATATACAAAATAGCGGTATAGAACCATTATATGATCCAGACGTATACCCTTTGCAATTGAAATATAGACTACAAAAAGCAAATGAAGATGCCAGAGAAAATTTGTTGCATGAAAAAGTTTGTAGAAAGGTAAAATATGATAACAAGGCAAATTCTGTAGAATATAAGAAAGGTGATTTAATACTGTTAAAAAACCAAGTAGGAAATAAGTTAAATAGTATTTATCTACGTCCATATAAAGTTATAGAAGATTTAAACACCAATGTAAAAATTTTGAAAGGTGATAAGGTTTATATAACACATCAAAAAAAATACTAAGTTGTTTATAAATTAATTATAATTAGTAAAGTAATATTATAAGTAAAAAAAAATGTATTTTATCAAGTAGCACGCAACACATTTTTTTTTTTCAGAACCCCAGGGATGAAGTGTAAAGACTACATTAATACTTAGACTGCAGCATAATGTTATTGACTGCTACATATGTTGCGTATTGCTTGATTTGCAATAATAATCTACATTTACTTTAATTCATTATTTGTATTCATTCTATATTTGGACACTGAATAATACAGATGTTTCGCTAATATCCTCGTCTCATTTACTCTGTCGCCTACGTCCCTCCTAATATAGTATTGTTCTGATAGCTTATCAGTTTTTTTCTCCATATATGCTCTCAATTCGGTAATAGCTATGTTAATTTCAGACTTAATCGTATTTTGCAATTCTAATATAATAGACTTATTATTTTCCTTAAGCTGTTGCGCAATAATTTGGCTTAAGTTCTTCAAAGTCAATTCATTTTGTTGTAAGTTAGATTTTTGGCTGTCTTCTATAAGCATGTCGCCTAATATGTTAGATTCTTCAGAGTATGATGAGTCGAAGAGGTTGCTATTATTTCCTCTTTTAACTGTAATATTTTGTCGTTCTATTTCTGTACGACGGATTTGGTGATAGTCACCCAATCGGACAGGAGTGTTTGTGTTATTTTTTGGTTTTTTGCATACACATTCCGGACAATTCCATTCGCTTTATGTTCTGGTGTCATCATACCATAAAAACGAGTAGTAGGGATTCCCGGGTTCTGGCGCACTCGTGGGCCTTCCCCTCCAAATCGCGATCTTGTCGCGCTATGTAAAAAGGTGTTCCCATACTCGCGGTTTAATTGGATCAATTCATTTAATTAACATACTCGCGGTTGTAATTCGCGGTTTATATCTTCGCAGTTTATATCAAATGAATTCGCGGTTTATAATAATAATAATAATAATAAGTAATTTATTGTTCAGATTTTTCCATGTGTACAATTCAGTTATTATGCTACTTACATTTATATCTATAGTAGTATCCCTGCTCCTTAAACTAGGATCATCTCCTGTATTTTAAAGAACAGTATTCAACCGTGGTTTAACATTCCTTGTGTTGCTGAAATAACTATGATTCGATTCTTATAAAATAAATTACGTAGGTATATAAATCTAAAACATCCAAAAGCAGGTTCGAGTCCTGTCCAAGAGATCAACAAAATTTTTCTGTCACTGCTTTATAAATTATTTAATAATATTGCATTTGTGTATGTGAGTGTGTGTGTATGTGTGTGTGTGTGAGTGTGTGTGTGTGTGTGAGTGTGTGTGTGTGTGCGCGTGTGTAGAGTGGGAATATAAGCGTGTGTGTTGTGTGTGCAAGTTTGGTTGTGTTTTAATATGTTTATTTGTCAGATATTGTATTTAAGAGTTCATATTAGTAATAATTTAATTTAATTTAATTTAGTAAACTTACTTATATGATTAATCAAAAATACAATCTCAAAGTTAAATCAGATGCATTTTCTTTTTATGATTTTCAATGATAGATGTTCAATTGTGTAAAATTGATCGCAATCTCATATGAGGCAATCTATTTACTAAGAAATATAAAATAATTTATTATGAATACGGTCAACTAATTCTTGTGTTTTCTATATGCATTCAATAGTATTTATTACTTGCAGTTTATGTGTCTACTCATTTCAACACTTATTTGTTTAATATGATTACTTAATAATGTGATGTTTTTTTTTTCAGATTGAAGAAAATACTTTCAAAAACTACTATTTTAATGATAGCGCCGATGAAGGGGAAACCACAGACCCATATATGAATAAGATGAAGAAAAACACTGTAAAAAGGGCAAACAACATGTAACTGAACATCTCATCTCTAAAATAATAATCAAAATTGGCCGTTGATCATCTAATAATAGATCCTTTCTACGTTGTGAGAGTAACCCAAACTCTTTTAGAAATTTACAATGTGATCGTCTTTATATTATGTTTTCTAACTGCGGAATTACACATAGAGTCGCCTACTCAACTTCTATGTTATTTACTGATTTGTCCCTATCTCTCGCCCGAACACAGGAGTATCAGTTGCCAGCCGGCAAGCAGCCTACTCCTGATTACCCATGCTCGTGGACTGAAAGAATAAAGTCACCAGGAAATCCCAGCGACTTTATTAAACAATACTAACTTCGTATTCTGAAAAGAACTTCGAAGTTTATTGCTTCTGCAATAAGAGCCCTGATTCCTGAAATGGATCACAAGGATTATTACATGATATATGTAATTTAAAAGGTATAAAAGGATGGCTCCAGGACTGCCTCAGCGAGTCCTTAGAGCCGGCGACGGGTGTGTCGTCTGTAGTTCTGAATAGAACTTCTAGTTCTTAGAGGAACTTTCGTTGAGGGGCATTTCCTCAACAGAATGATCAATAACCAAGTTTCTCTAATGATACTTCCTGGAGACGACCATCCTAGCTCTACGCACCGGGATACCCTTTTCCTTAAGCTATGTCAACCGTATTGAAAAATACAGTTACATAATCTCTCTGTGTCTTCCATACTACCATCACACAAGGAATCCAGCAAGATCTAGCAAGATCCAGCCCTGACGAAGGAACTAGTTTTAGTTCCTTCAGCTAGTTGATTGCTAAGACCCCAGATCCCGAGCAAGACAGCAGTCTAGCAGCAAAGACCCGATACGCTCACACCTTTACAGCAAACTAACTGTTAAAGCATTTACGAGACGAGTGAGAATAAACGCTCCACCAACGCGCTCTCTGTGAGTCACTTCCCACTCTGTCCTTCAGAATGCTCCTGTCCTCCCCTCACCACAGAGGTGTAGGAAAAAGGTTAAAATAATAGACAACCCCGAAGGATTGTCTACAGCGGACTCTGGTCCGACCGGTGCGCCTTAAGCGTTGGTTGGAGACCAAAGTCTCTTCGTTGAAAGCATAAGCTTCTCGTGGTAAGCCGAAGCTAGTGGACTACGTCCAATCGATACTAGCCGTAGCGTTCCCGATACGGCTGAGCCGCTGTGGTAACCTTTTAGGAGGCTAATCCTGTCTTCCACCGAAGTGTCCAACGTATTGCGTTCAAGGGTGTGTTTATAGGATAGTCCACACGTGAACCAGCGCCTATGATGGTAAACCATCTTCCAACGAGCAAGCTCGAAGGGATGACCTCACAGCTGCTACTGACTGTGGGTCTCATATCTGGATTGCTCCTGCATACTGGATCTCCGTCTATCCGAACGGTACTGCCAGGGCAGATCTGCTCCAACTTCATATCTCCATATATATATATATATATATCTCCGCCGCGCGTCTCCGTGCCTGAGACCGCATATGAATCTAAAGACTCATTTCAGCTATCGCTCTGAATATAGCATTACAGCCTTCAACATCGCTCGTCCAGTCCACTGCTGGACTATGAGCCTCCTCTCCTTGCAACCATATGTGTCGATATTACATCGCACAGTTGATTCAGTAATAAATCATACATGATGATATTAGCCAGAGCAGTCCACGTCCAGTTTCTCGTTCTCAATTAATAAACTCGTTCCAGTATGCCTCTTCACAGACTTATGTCTTGAAGGAAGCCACTATGTCCTCCGCTATCTCCATTATCGGGGTTAAGACTTGAAAGACCATCATCGACACTAATCAGTCTGAGGTCCACCGCACACGGCTGTGGACAAGTCCCCATCCGCGGCTATGTATTCAAGTCGCTGTATGCGTCTTCGGTCAATCAGCGGTTCAGAGCTAGACATACAGTGGTAGCGGCATTCATAGCAGCCCGATGGTTACTCCACATCTTCATAGGTCAGATACGGAAATCTCTCCACAGACTTGCGTCTTGAAGGTAGCCACTAAGATATTGTTAACTCCACTATCGGGGGTAAACTTAGTGTACTTATCACGCCTAGGATGCGACCCATACATCAGCGGTTCAGAGCTAGACATGCAGTGCCAACAATATCATAGCAGCGATAGTTATACCTCGTCTTCATGCGTCAGATAAGGGCTCTCTATGAGATGGTCAAATATAGTGCATTATATGATCAGTTAGATCCAGCGGCCGTGTCCGCTTTCATTAGGTCATCTAGGTGCGTCAAGCCTATGATTCCCTTGATTTTCATTTTTGACCATCTCGGATGGGATATGTCATCCATAGAGGCATTATTAACCGTTCCCATATCAAACAGGCAGCACGCCAGTCTTCAGGGACCGAAATCCCATCGAAAGGCAGTGAGAGGCTGTGCAGCGCCTGCGACTTTAGGTTCGGCAATTATTTCACTTGGTTTTCCAAGTATAGACTTATATTAGTCTATTTTTGCACTTTTATAATAATGTCAATTTTCTTGAACTTAACGTTCCGCCAGCCATCTATTCCTAGACGGCCGACTGCCTCCCACCATGTATATTGGCGATACGCATCGACGGTACGCGCTAGGTCAACAGGCCCTTTTCCTAAACTTGTTCGATATTTCTGAAACTCACAATGCGAACGTATCTCAGTCTATGCACCCCAAGTATGCATTTAGTTTTGCATTATCTCTTTTAGTTTCTGAGTTATTAATTTTTGAAATATCAAAAATGTCCAATACAAGAACGTATTAAAATTAAAAACATTCATTACAAGAACGTAATAAAATTAAAAACATTCATTACACGAACGTATTAAAATTATAAAAATTCATTACAAGAACGTATTAAAAAAAACAAAAATTCTCTTAATTCGTCTCGAATCTTTTATTATAACTTTCTCTATGTCTTACAACAGACACACGTTGTTCTACATAGTTTTAATTTACATTAGGGTCGGGGAGTTACATCCAGCCCCAAAGTTTTGTTGAAATTCATGAAGACAAAAATTTCCATCAGCTTAACTTCATTTGGAAAGTATTTCATGTGTTAGATTAGGACTACTATTATTTCCCTCACTCGAGGTACTGTAGTTCTATCTCAAGCTTCTGTTATCTTTCCCTCGCTTGAGGTACTCACTCCAATGTTTACAGGCTTTTGATTAAAATATGTATCTTAGAAAAGATGCACGACGCAATGAAAATAGTCATACACACGCGAAGAAAAGGAAAACAAAATCAACCAGTAAACCTGGGATCTGGTTCTCTCTCTCGTTGCACGCGTGCACGAGTACTATACAATTCCGTGTGTATGCACATCTTTTCTAACCGCATTTTTATTGTGTTTACGAACACGCAACGTTCGACTCGGGGCGCGGATTTTTACCCTTCTGCATCGAACATTCTGCGCGACGCCGAAACATCAGCGCGTCGTCGTCGAACCAACGATGACGCAATTCAGTAACGGATATTTTCGTAATACGCACCGTCGCAGCATACAATACATATGCAGCGGCATCGTAATACGTTAATGATCCTTTCGCAGGTTCCCCGACAGAAATCTGGTTACGACTTTTACTTCCTCTGAATGATCAAGTTTGGTCAACTTTCCAGCAACACTGACGGCCGTGAAGCCACCGCGTGTCGGTCCGAAAACCTCACCAAATCATTCAACTTCCGTCTTTCCCTCGCTCGAGGTACTCACTCCATTGGTTTCAGCTTCGCGTTTATATTTCCCTCACTCGAGGTACTCACTCCATTGGTTTCAGCTTCGCGATTATATTTCCCTATCCTAACTTCTAACCTAATCATGTTTAAAACCCTATAGTGGAATTTTCTATATTCCCCTAGCTAACAAAACCTACACAACTCTAACTTTCCTAACACTCAACTAAATCCTAAATTATCCATCTGGCTCATTAAAGCTTCTACCCTAGTGGCTACGTCCATCTCCGTCAACCACACCTATATTAGCACAATCCTAAATTATCCATTTTCTATCTAGCTAAATAAAACTTGTACCTAAGTGGTTACGTCCATCTCCGTCAACCACACCTAAACAAACCTAACCAGTCCAAATTAACAACAATAATATTAATAACATTCTGTGGCTCGCCACCGACCACATGTTAATTAATTTCCTAACTTGCCTTTTGTCTTGCTAGACTTTTATTGTTTTAATCTGGACTTAATCTCTACATTGGATTGTGCTACTCCCTAACTCCTATTGGTGCATAATTTCCTAACTTGCCTTTTGTCTTGCTAGACTTTTATCGTTTTAATCTGGACTTAATCTCTCCATTGGATTGTGCTACTCCCTAACTCCTATTGGTGCATAATTTCCTAACAATTGAAATAAGACATTAAGAACCATTTAGAACTCAGTGTCCAATCTTTATCGCAACAATATAACATTATAATTAACTGACCTTGAATTTGTGTCAGTCAGCCCCCGAACTTTTGTTGGTTTGCACAGCCCCCCAACAATTGATGTTCTGACCATTTGCATGGGGTTTATGTGAGCCTTATACGTTGTAAATCTGAGTGTTTCGAAAAAGAGTCTCCACCTGTCCTACCTACATCGAACTAGTTCCAACGATCGTCTACGCAGCCATTAGTTCGCTTAGATATGACAATGTCCCTCCATCTGTTCGGAACACAATTCTCGTACAGCCCCCCAACAATTGATGGTCTGCACACTTGCATGGATGTTAGCATTATACGATATAAATCTGAGTGTTTCGAAAAAAGGAGTCTCCACCTGCTCTACCTACGTCGAACTAGTTCCAACGGTCGACTACGCAGCCATTAGTTCACCTAGATAGTGCAATGTCCCTCCATCTGTTTGAAACACAATTTTCGTAATTCTGCTTGCTAGACTTGGTTCGCTTCTTCAGAAGCGTTTATGATTCATCCAACTAAAAGTGCAAGTGGCAGTATTGTTCGGTTCTGCGTTTCGGACTAACTTGCGAGGCATGTTGTCCGTTTTAAACATAATGTTATAAAGTGCTTCCTAGCCTTTCCTTTCTCTTCTATGTCTTTTTGCGAGGAGGTTTTTGCGCCATCTCTTCCTCCTCGCGGCGGTCCTCATAATATGAATTACCGCCCACTATCATGCACCAAAATCCCTATTCACCTATTTGATTTTTATCACTGTCTAGAAAGTCTTTCTAAAAAGTTCTTCTTTTGAAGACTCACTTCAAAAACCATCTCTCTTCATCCATATTGATCCATCTATTATTTCCCTCGCTCGAGGTACTGTGGATCAATAACCATCTCTCTTCATCAATATTGGTCCATCTATTATTTCCCTCGCTCGAGGTACTGTGGATCAATAACCATCTCTCTTCATCAATATTGGTCCATCTATTATTTCCCTCGCTCGAGGTACTGTGGATCAATAACCATCTCTTCTTACTGATCCCCTCATCAGTTTTCGAAGACTTACTTAAAAGTTCTTCGTTAATGTGCACAATGTGCATCATTCACTTGCTTGCAACTACTTCTCTTCCATTGCAACGACCCAAGTGTTAAGCCAATTAACCCGGCGAGTTTGTCGAACTCACTGAAAACATTTGTTTACCATCAACAAGACAAAAACGATTCCGCCCGGAATTAGATGAGTTCCACAATAAAATGACAAACCGCCGCTAACCTTGTAGTTGACGCGCAATTCGCTAGAGCATCGAAAATGTAAACGATACAATCGTCAGTACGCTCGACACCCAGCTTTTAAACGACTTCTGAATTTAGCTTTTTGTGATATACATCCGAAGCCGTAGAGGCCCCTGAGACATCGCTAAATAAGTCGACATTGTTACAATAAATGTTGAAAACCGTCTCCGGTCTTCCTTCTCCCAATCTTCATCATCAAATATTTCGCTTTTCCATTGTTTATTATTATAGTACAATGACACTATTTATTTTTTACAGTGTCCCCAATCACTGTTTCATGAACGAATCATGCCTATGTTTTATTCTTTGAAGTGTCCTATCCCACTTCTTACAATGTCCCTCTTCACTGTCTCATGAATGACTCATGCCTATGTTTTTATTCCTTGAAGTGTCCTATTCCACTTCTTACAGTGTCCCTCTTCACTGTCTCATGAACCTTCTATAACAATAGAAAAGTTTGTTTATAACCATAGTAACCTAGCAAAATAAAACTAAAGCCCTCATGCACCACTAACCAAATATAATTCGGTCTGTAATACACAAAACCCGTTTCAATCTCTATGTCCTATGGGTATTTTTAGACATTCACATTGTAAAGTTTCTTTCCATTTCACACGCAACAAATTGTGGCTTATAGCCACCGTTCACGATACAATTTAGAATATCCTGGTCCCGGCACCAAATTGTAACTGAACATCTCATCTCTAAAATAATAATCAAAATTGGCCGTTGATCATCTAATAATAGATCCTTTCTACGTTGTGAGAGTAACCCAAACTCTTTTAGAAATTTACAATGTGATCGTCTTTATATTATGTTTTCTAACTGCGGAATTACACATAGAGTCGCCTACTCAACTTCTATGTTATTTACTGATTTGTCCCTATCTCTCGCCCGAACACAGGAGTATCAGTTGCCAGCCGGCAAGCAGCCTACTCCTGATTACCCATGCTCGTGGACTGAAAGAATAAAGTCACCAGGAAATCCCAGCGACTTTATTAAACAATACTAACTTCGTATTCTGAAAAGAACTTCGAAGTTTATTGCTTCTGCAATAAGAGCCCTGATTCCTGAAATGGATCACAAGTATTATTACATGATATATGTAATTTAAAAGGTATAAAAGGATGGCTCCAGGACTGCCTCAGCGAGTCCTTAGAGCCGGCGACGGGTGTGTCGTCTGTAGTTCTGAATAGAACTTCTAGTTCTTAGAGGAACTTTCGTTGAGGGGCATTTCCTCAACAGAATGATCAATAACCAAGTTTCTCTAATGATACTTCCTGGAGACGACCATCCTAGCTCTACGCACCGGGATACCCTTTTCCTTAAGCTATGTCAACCGTATTGAAAAATACAGTTACATAATCTCTCTGTGTCTTCCATACTACCATCACACAAGGAATCCAGCAAGATCTAGCAAGATCCAGCCCTGACGAAGGAACTAGTTTTAGTTCTTTCAGCTAGTTGATTGCTAAGACCCCAGATCCCGAGCAAGACAGCAGTCTAGCAGCAAAGACCCGATACGCTCACACCTTTACAGCAAACTAACCGTTAAAGCATTTACGAGACGAGTGAGAATAAACGCTCCACCAACGCGCTCTCTGTGAGTCACTTCCCACTCTGTCCTTCAGAATGCTCCTGTCCTCCCCTCACCACAGAGGTGTAGGAAAAAGGTTAAAATAATAGACAACCCCGAAGGATTGTCTACAGCGGACTCTGGTCCGACCGGTGCGCCTTAAGCGTTGGTTGGAGACCAAAGTCTCTTCGTTGAAAGCATAAGCTTCTCGTGGTAAGCCGAAGCTAGTGGACTACGTCCAATCGATACTAGCCGTAGCGTTCCCGATACGGCTGAGCCGCTGTGGTAACCTTTTAGGAGGCTAATCCTGTCTTCCACCGAAGTGTCCAACGTATTGCGTTCAAGGGTGTGTTTATAGGATAGTCCACACGTGAACCAGCGCCTATGATGGTAAACCATCTTCCAACGAGCAAGCTCGAAGGGATGACCTCACAGCTGCTACTGACTGTGGGTCTCATATCTGGATTGCTCCTGCATACTGGATCTCCGTCTATCCGAACGGTACTGCCAGGGCAGATCTGCTCCAACTTCATATCTCCATATATATATATATATATATCTCCGCCGCGCGTCTCCGTGCCTGAGACCGCATATGAATCTAAAGACTCATTTCAGCTATCGCTCTGAATATAGCATTACAGCCTTCAACATCGCTCGTCCAGTCCACTGCTGGACTATGAGCCTCCTCTCCTTGCAACCATATGTGTCGATATTACATCGCACAGTTGATTCAGTAATAAATCATACATGATGATATTAGCCAGAGCAGTCCACGTCCAGTTTCTCGTTCTCAATTAATAAACTCGTTCCAGTATGCCTCTTCACAGACTTATGTCTTGAAGGAAGCCACTATGTCCTCCGCTATCTCCATTATCGGGGTTAAGACTTGAAAGACCATCATCGACACTAATCAGTCTGAGGTCCACCGCACACGGCTGTGGACAAGTCCCCATCCGCAGCTATGTATTCAAGTCGCTGTATGCGTCTTCGGTCAATCAGCGGTTCAGAGCTAGACATACAGTGGTAGCGGCATTCATAGCAGCCCGATGGTTACTCCACATCTTCATAGGTCAGATACGGAAATCTCTCCACAGACTTGCGTCTTGAAGGTAGCCACTAAGATATTGTTAACTCCACTATCGGGGGTAAACTTAGTGTACTTATCACGCCTAGGATGCGACCCATACATCAGCGGTTCAGAGCTAGACATGCAGTGCCAACAATATCATAGCAGCGATAGTTATACCTCGTCTTCATGCGTCAGATAAGGGCTCTCTATGAGATGGTCAAATATAGTGCATTATATGATCAGTTAGATCCAGCGGCCGTGTCCGCTTTCATTAGGTCATCTAGGTGCGTCAAGCCTATGATTCCCTTGATTTTCATTTTTGACCATCTCGGATGGGATATGTCATCCATAGAGGCATTATTAACCGTTCCCATATCAAACAGGCAGCACGCCAGTCTTCAGGGACCGAAATCCCATCGAAAGGCAGTGAGAGGCTGTGCAGCGCCTGCGACTTTAGGTTCGGCAATTATTTCACTTGGTTTTCCAAGTATAGACTTATATTAGTCTATTTTTGCACTTTTATAATAATGTCAATTTTCTTGAACTTAACGTTCCGCCAGCCATCTATTCCTAGACGGCCGACTGCCTCCCACCATGTATATTGGCGATACGCATCGACGGTACGCGCTAGGTCAACAGGCCCTTTTCCTAAACTTGTTCGATATTTCTGAAACTCACAATGCGAACGTATCTCAGTCTATGCACCCCAAGTATGCATTTAGTTTTGCATTATCTCTTTTAGTTTCTGAGTTATTAATTTTTGAAATATCAAAAATGTCCAATACAAGAACGTATTAAAATTAAAAACATTCATTACAAGAACGTAATAAAATTAAAAACATTCATTACACGAACGTATTAAAATTATAAAAATTCATTACAAGAACGTATTAAAAAAAACAAAAATTCTCTTAATTCGTCTCGAATCTTTTATTATAACTTTCTCTATGTCTTACAACAGACACACGTTGTTCTACATAGTTTTAATTTACATTAGGGTCGGGGAGTTACAAACATTGACGTTTTCTTCGAAAAGCCCAAAAAGACGAAAAAGGTTGCGGGGCAATCTTCAAGTGTATCGGCAGCATGCGATGATGGAGTATTAAGATAAGCATTGCTTCTAAGGAAGATGACAGTGTAAACGCCACTCATCTCATTAAAATTGAAATCTACGACATTAATAAAATCCGCGATGTTGCACCTATCAATTATTTGAAGCACTCAAATGTTCGTGCAAAATATTATGCGCAGTCTGAAGATGATAAAAGCTACCAAAGCACACAAGACATAGTTTACAACATTACTAAACAACTTGCCGCGAAACGTGATTGTTCCAAGTATTTCATTGAATACAAACAGGGAGATAAAAAACAATAAGCCTAACAAAATAGCAATAAGGAATACACCTTGACCATCCGGTTTCAAAGAAAACATTCAACACACAATTGAGTTACCCTTGTCATTGTTATATTAGTAATTACTATCTTTTAAAAATGTGAAATCTTTTACGATTGTGAGCTTGTTCCGAATATTTCTTCGAATACAACTGATTTAAGGAACAATGGAGAACACTTCCCCCACTGCACAGAAACCAGTGCATATATAAGTGTTTCTACCTGAGCGTGCTTCATACAATTACGTAGAGAGCAACCATTCCTCGTTGAGTTGTATAGTGCTAGAATTGTAGCTACAGACACGAATAGTACATTACGAAAGCAGTCTTAAATTCTCGCGAGTGTATTGCAAGTTGTATCAAAGTGCTCAAATCATGGAGCTGTCAGATAATTGTGTCAGTGTTTTTTTCGTTGATAATTCATATAATGACAATCTGGCTGAAAACATAATTTCTGAAGGATATGATGTTATTTTAAGCGACATCTGCGAAGAAGTTGAAAAGCAAAGCAGAGAATATTCATCGAAGAACGTAATCTTTCCAGATCCAGATTTGGATAATATGCTTTGTGAAATCTGTGAAGAAATAGAAAACAAGTAAGTACTTCTCAACGAATCTTCACTGTAGTTTTTCATTTATTTATTTATTTATTTATTTTTTTAGTTATGAAAATAATTTTGTAACATAGTTTTATTTGTTTTGTCTTTTGAAGGTTTCAAATTGGGCGAGGAATAAAACATGTTGCTGTAGATGATATTCAAACTCAAAGGAAAAGGAGAAAGTTAAACGATCCGTCTACTTCTAATGTGCCACTTGAAGCACCAGCAGAGTCGCATAGAAATGAAGACGCCAATGATATGGTAAACTGTGAGGTTTGTGATATTTTTGTTAAAAGAAAATTTTTAATTCATCATTATCGGAGCAATACTCATAAAAATAAATAATTTCATATACATCATCATTTTCCCAATGTTACTTTACTAGAAAGTGCTTTTGGGAAACGCATTCACACTTACAGAATAAAACCACTCTCCGACAATGATCAGTTTCAATCACTGGAATTTTTCCTTTCATCGGTAAAAGATACTTTACTAAATTTACTGAATGAAAGTATTGTTGAATTAAGAACCTTCAAAGTTAATTTTATATTATTCGCAAATTTTGTGCAACAAACCAAAAACTTGACCAATACTTTCGATTTTCAAACTCCTAATTATATAATTAATGAGTCCGAAGATTTAAATATTTTTTTTACAAATTTACAAGAGACGATGTTGCACAAAATTTGCGGATTTGAGAAAAAAGACAGTGGTTGGAGTATTCAACATGTAATAAGTATGGATATGAATATAAACAAGTTCAATCGATTACATGGTTCATCATATATAGAGTTACCTCATGACATTAAAAATAAAAAAGCTGTGATTAACGTAAAAAACGCTGACGTACAGTGTTTTAAATGGGCTTTACTTTCAGCGTTGTACCCCGCAAATCAGAGCTCCGATCGAGTTTCTTCATATTCTAAGCATGAGAATAAACTAAATTTTAGCGGAATTCCATTCCCGATGAAGTTAAGAGACATTCAGAAATTCGAAGAATTGAATAATATTAGTGTTAATGTTTTCGGTTTAGAATACAACGCTGAAAGTAAAAGTAATACTGTGATTGGACTTAATACTTCACAAAGTCTCAAAAATCGATTCATGTTAACTTGTTATACTTAACGAGTGGTAGTAATGGTCATTATTGTTACATAAAAAATCTCGATTGGTCAGTTGTCAACTCACATCATGCAATGAAGCTGTTATATTTGCGATGGGTGTCTTTTATATTTTCACACTCAAACAGCACTTAATAATCATAAAAGTCATGTACTCATATACGAACTGATCTTCCGAATGCGAATATCAATAGAAAAAATTGGCTTGGGGAAAAAGTACCAAGTGATAGGCTTAGTTTTGAAAATTTTGAAAGGAAAAAGCGTGTACCTTTTATAATTTACGCTGATTTTGAATCTTTTCTCAAACCTATTGAGTCGTGTTCCAATGATCCTTCAAAACCTTCCACTTCTAATGTGCAGAGGCATGATGTGTATAGTTTTGGGTATTATGTTAAATGTTCATATGATGATAAACTTTCCAAATATGTAACATATAGAGTCGAAGATTGTGCTGATATTTTCATGAAAAAGTTACATAAGGATATTGAACTTATATGTAAAAGTAATATTATCCAAAAATGTCCTCTTTCATTATCTGAAAAAGATAAAAAGACCATACAAGAATCTTCTATGTGTTACATATGTGAAAATGAACTCATTTCAGAACAACACATGACATGGATCTCACAACTTTTTACGGTAGACTAAGTTGCGTGCGAGACTTGGTTTTTTTACAAGTTATGTTTTTGATGGCATCTCATTTCTTTTTGTAGATCGCATGAAAACACAATGTAAAAATGCACACCTACGCTCCACCTACCCTACACCTAACCTACACCTACCCTATACCTACCCTACACCTATCCAACACCTACCCTACACCTACCCTGCACCTCTTATTCAATTATATTCCATTATACAGGTACACTGATTCATTTACTGCAAATGTAACTTTGTAATCCTATATAATGCCCCAAGATTTATATGGGATTACAAAGTTATCTAGCAAATGATGTATCTAGAAAACTGGGCCGAAATTTCAAAATGTTTTAGTTTTTCCTTGGTTTATACACTAAACACTAATTCCATTCTAAATTTGAAGCTTCTATGTCTGCTAGAAGTGCCTTAGAGTTTTGATGATCGGTCAGTCAGTCAGTGAGTGACAAAATTAAGAAACTTTGACTAGTTATAATTCATAAACTACTGGTTCAAATTGATTGAAATTTGAAATATACCGTATTTATACAATGCCTGCTTGGTTACTGAAAACTCAGGCTTCTAGTTTTATCCACAACGAAGTTATAGGGGGGTCGAAAATGGCCTGAACTGCTTCGAGAAAAGTATGGTACGGCCGTGCCGCTTTTTTGCTCGACTTGGCGGGGGCACTGCCGTGCCCCCAGATATATTTAGGTTTTAGTATATTAGATATATCAAAAACCCTAATGTATGATTTTCACTATCAGTACATGAAAAATAAATTTTCTAATTTGAAATTGTTATATACTGATACTGATAGTTTGATATATCAGATTTACTGTGAAGATTTTTATAATGAAATCAAAGACGACTTAAATTCGTATTTTGATACATCTGATTATCCTCAAGATAACATTTTTAATTTCCCACAAGTTAATAAAAATAAGTTAGGATATTTCAAGGACGAAAATAATGGGACAATTATTAAAGAATTTGTTGGGCTTCGATCAAAAATGTATGCAATGGATGTTGAGAGTAATACAATTACCAAAGCCAAAGGGGTTAATAAAAGTGTTGCTAAAAAATTAAGTATAGATAATTACAAGTCCTGCTTGTTAAATAATACAGTACAATATTTAGAAATGTATCGATTCCGTAGTATAAAACATGTCATATTTACACAGAAAATTAATAAAATTTGTTTATCTTCCAATGACACCAAGCGTTATATCATTCCAAATTCCACAGATACTCTAGCTTGGGGTCATTACAAACTAAGGTCATGAGGTAACTATGTTATTTCTTAGTATTAAGTTATATATCATAACTATAGATAAGCATTGTTGTCTTTAATATTCTTTTTGTGTGTGGTAATCTTTACTAAATATAAATAAATGTTTCATGTTCTTTTTGTAAATGTACTTAACTGTGTAATTTTTATTTCTTTAATTTTATTTTTGTCATTATACCTACCTGTGTATTTTTTATTGTGTGCTGTAAATATATTTTATTTTTATTCTTTTTGTTGATAATCCTAACTACATATAAAATATTGTAAATGTACTTAACTGTGTAATATTTTTATTATTTTTGTCATACCTACCTGTGTATTTTTTATTTTTATTTTAATGAGTACAGTAGGCTTCAACTAATGGTACACCATTTCTCAAGCACGCGATTCAGCCGATTTTAAGGGTGAGCGAACGAGCAATCTATTGTGATTGGTAGACAATATTCAAGAACATTTTTTTACCTAATGAGCGATGCGCTGCAATGTTTGTAGCCAATAGCGCCTCACATGCGCTCGCGCGGTGGTCAACGCCCCACCCACTATTGTTGTTATTACTTTGTTCGCGTAATTTTTTTTTGTTAGTTGCATTTTTGTGCTGTAGAGCTACAGTGCGTCAGTAGCGATTTGTGACGGACGCCTGCTGCGTTAGAACTCGTGTGTCCCCTTCGCGGCTTAGCTGTGCCCTCTTTAAAAAATGGCACCACAATTAGCCCACTGGCAACGCGAGCAAATTATCGCCCTACGAGAAAGCGGTTACTGTATATGCGACATATGCCGAAGAATGGGAATCACAGTGAGTATTGTTTTAAATATTATAATAGATGAATGTTTCCCGTACTTTTTTGTGTTACTTACGTTGATTTTGTTCCAATTAACATACAATATATTAGTAAGCGTCGTTGTTAAATGCGCCGAGATGTGTTAAATTTAAATATTGAGAAATTTATTTATTTTTTACTTTTCGTGTGAGTGACGTTTAATACTATAATATCAGCGTTAAAACAGTTTAAATTGATAAGTAAACATGCAATTTAAAAAACATACTTCTCTACAATCGAACCGATTACCTTCTTTATAGATATTTTTATCATTTAACATTTTGATCTTTTCAATTTTTCAGATCAAATAAAATAACTAATGCAACTGCAACTATAAAACTATTTTATTCTTTTTAGTAGCACATTGATAATATTTGTATTAACTAATTGGAACTTTACTTTGTAGTAATAAGTTATGTAGAGCTTATTTTCATGATTATAAAAAAAATATTGGCTTTCCTTCGATATGTAGTGAACAAAAATTAAAAATAAAGATCGATATTTGTCAGTTTGTTTGAGTGGATAAGAGTATTTTTTATGATTTGAAATTCGTGAATAAGTATATAATACTAATTATCACGTCTATAAAAATATATTTGTTTTCTACAAATTATTTTTTAAACTTTATTTCATAAAAAAAAGATTACCGTATTTCTAAGCATTTTTCATAAAAGGATCCTTTTTGTATAAAATACCTGTGTAGTACTCAAAAATATCGACAGATGGCGCTGAAGGGTTTTTAGAACTCGGTAACGAGTGGTCGCAAAGAAAACTACATATACGACCCTTTTAGTTGTTGGTAAAAATCGACAGATGGCGCTGAGAGTTTTTTAAAACTCGCTATCGACTTGTTACATGGATTTCATGACTACCCAAACTGTCTTTAACGAAATTGTACTCTTGTAGTTACACGACCAATACTTAGCTGGGTTGCCTTCAAGTTCTTGAACTCCCTCTAATACCAGTCGTGCTAGCTTCAATCTGCTGTCAGTACGGAGTCTCTGTCGAAACGCCTGCTGTCACAGATTGTAGTTCAGAGTTTAAAAACTATATTCTGTACCTACCTTGTTGTGGTTTTCGCAATATACGCCTGTTTTCATTGAGCTACGTTGTTTTCCTTGCTCCGACGTCCACACGTATTATTATAGTAGTGGCGTCCAACGCGAGGCAAAGCGATTCGAAGTACGTGGTTACGCGATCGGGACGAGGAACGACGTATCCGTTGAAGCAGCCGAAGAAACCACCAATCTCCAAGATGAGTGTCAACTTGACGGACGCACAGTTCCAGCAGCTGCTAGCGAATATCGGGTCTGGTAGAAAAGGCACCATGACTACGTGTACCGCTTCTTACAATGGCACGAAAGACAGAGAAACAGTCGAAGCCTTCCTTACAGCAGTTCGCGTGTTTAAAGAGCTGGAAAAAATTAGTGATGCAGATGCTTTGGCAGGTTTACCATTAATCCTACGCGACGAGGCGGCAGTATGGTGGCAGGGGAGCAAATTATCTATCACGAAATGGGATCAGTTTGAAAATAATCTACGAAACACGTTCGCGCCAAAAAAGCCTGATTACTTGATCTATCTCGAAGTATGTGGAGTAAAGCAGCAGTCAGGGGAATTAACAGACGACTTTGTGGCAAAGAAGAGGATGCTATTTTCAGAACTACCCGCAGATGAAAATTCAATGAGAAGCAACAACTGAACATTGTTTACGGTTTACTGAATTTGAGCATCCGTGATAAAGTTCCAAAGGAGAAAATATGTAATTTTGAAGACCTGTTGAACCAATCACGCTGTGTAGAAGCTCTGCTTAAGGAGAAGGCCTGTATAGAGGATAAACAGCCAGTACAGAAAACTAATCAACCTGTTTTGTCAGATTCAACTGCCCTACCGCGTTATAAGAAAACTAGATGTAACTTCTGCAGGAAACTTGGCCATACGCAAGAAGACTGTCGGAAAAGGAAGACCTATATGGATGCCAACAAACCAGATAAGCCTGAAGTCAATACTGGTAATGCCACTAAAGTAGAATTGGTATGCTACGGGTGTGGTACCCCAGGAGTATATCGCAGTAACTGTGCAATTTGTACAAAAAAGCCTCAGGAAGTACCAAATAATAAAGGTAGACTGGGTTTCTGCGCTGTAAACATACACTTAGAGTCGCGCTCCAGACCAATGTTATTTCTGAAGGTAAACGATATTGATGGCAAAGCATACGTTGATACATGCGCAAAAATAAGCGTTGCTTCTCGAGAACTGTATAAAAAGTTGAGAGCACGAGGACAAACATTCAAACAAGAACTAGCGACAGTGACCTTGGCAGATGGCATATCAAGAAGTCAAAGAGTGCTCTCTTTTGAAGCCACGGTAGAACTCTGTGGTCGCACTTTTCGGTCACCATTTATTGTACTGCTGGAATCGGCCGATAACCGGACCCTTCTGGGAATAAATTTCCTACAGCAAGCTGGCATAGTCCTGAACATTGCTCAATTCACCTGGCATTTCATCGAGCATCCAGAACAGGAACTTGAGCTCTATCAAGAGAGATTTGTAATGTTTGATAGACCTGACGTATGTGCGAATCAAACTAGTGCTTTGGCTAAAATTGGTGTTGCTCCTGTCAACACGGATCGTATAGAAAGGCCTAAACGAGAAACAACAGCTATGGTTACAAGAGAACAGGAAATTAGATTCGCTACTTTGCCGCAAGAAAATGCAAACGTGGAGTACAAACTAATACCCATAGACCTCCCTGAGCCACCTCCTAAAAGGAACAGCACAGCTGAAAGACTTCTTTTTGATGGATATTGTCCGCGAACAGAATACATGATGCAGGACGCTATCAAAAGCGTAGATGAAGCAGAAATCATGCTATCACCTCGGTCTGATGCTTTATTTAATGGACCCAAAGGGAAGGGTGTTACACATAGCCTGAATGAGATGAAAACGCGAAAGCGTAACGAAAGAGAAAATCGAATGGAAAAACTAAGTCCTAACCAGGCCCTCGCTGGGACATCTCGGAACAAAGGGGAGAGAAAGTTGGAACTGGTCAATGATATAGAACTATGTGCTATTGATGTGATATCTACACTAGACGACCCACAGTCACAACAACTAGATGCTTTGCTGCAGGAATTCAATGAAGTCTTTGAACCAAACGGCAAACCTGTGAATGGGGTTGAACATGTTATAGACACAGGTGACCACTTACCAGTAGCAGTTCCTCCATATAGGATGTCTTCTCAGCGCAAACAAGTCCTGAAAGCTGAAATTGATGACATGGTTAGAGACGGCATAATTGTACCATGTACCTCAACGTGGGCTGCGCCAGTAGTGATGGTTCCGAAGCCTAATGGAAAAGTGAGAGTCTGTATAGATTACAGAAGGCTGAATGATATCACGGTTCCAGACACTTACCCTATTCCTCGCATCGACGATTTGCTTCATGAGGCCAAACCTACTCCATACATGACAGCACTAGATCTAAAAGC
Source organism: Carpatolechia fugitivella (assembly GCA_951230895.1). Lineage (NCBI taxonomy): Eukaryota > Metazoa > Arthropoda > Insecta > Lepidoptera > Gelechiidae > Carpatolechia > Carpatolechia fugitivella. Next base: position 40,344 of record CATNWD010000025.1, on the reverse strand, counting down.
AGGCTACTGGCAGATAAGTGTACGAGAATCTGACCAGGATAAAACGGCATTTATAACACCCTTCGGCATCTTCAAATTTCTCAGAATGCCATTCGGTTTAAGAAATGCTCCTTCTACTTTCCAACGACTAATGGACAGATTTCGCGTCGAACTTAGTCACATCAAACTACTGGCTTATCTAGACGATTTGATTATATTCTCCACCACGTTTGAAAAACATGTGTCTGATTTGAGAGACATTTTCAATAAGATGAGAGAGTACAACTTTGTAGTCAACAGAGAAAAGTGTCGTTTTTGTTGCACAAGCGTAAAGTATCTGGGACACTTAATAACACCGGAAGGACTTCAGGTGGATCCAGAGAAGACAGCCGCTATCGCAGATCGGCCCCCTCCATCTAATGTGAAACATTTGTTGTCATTTCTGCAAACCTGCTCGTGGTACAGACGTTTCATTAAAAATTTCTCGGATATTGCCGAACCACTCACGCGTCTCACTAAAAAGAATTCAACATGGATTTGGGGTCCTGAACAGGAGAAGGCATATGCGGAATTAAAGACCCAGCTTACCTCATCTCCCATACTAAAACAAGCAGACCACGAGAAAGGCTATATCATTAAAACTGACGCAAGTAACTATGCACTTGGTGCGGTTCTCGTCCAGGGAGAGAAAAGTGACGAACACCCTATAGAGTATGCGAGCAGGCTGCTAACAAAGGCTGAGCAAAATTACTCTACCACTGAAAGAGAGGCACTCGCTGTTGTCTGGGCAGTCGGAAAGTTCGCAGGTTATATCGAAGGGTCACCCACTACAGTAGTTACGGATCACCAGTCATTGCAATGGCTTATGAAATTAAGATCGCCATCCGGAAGACTAGCTAGATGGGCACTGAAATTACAAGCATACGACATCACAGTAAAGTATATTCCCGGACGGGTAAATGTCGTTGCAGATACTTTGTCTAGACCACCTTGCACAGAGATAAACCAAGATGAATGTGGTTTGTGTATGGTTGTCGTAGACTTGCCGACCCGCAGCCCCGCTGAAGTAAGGACAGAACAGTTAAAGGACGAGAAGTTGGCTAAAATAATAAAAGCTCTGGAAACTTTTGACGACAATGAAAGTGCCAAGTACTGGTCTGGCAAGGGTTACTTGATAAATAATGGACTTCTGTATCGACACAGTCCTGACTCAGATGAAGCTCAATTGTGTGCGCCTGAACATGAATGGGCCAACATATTGGCAGTTTACCATGATGACCCTATGGCAGGGCATTACGGCTCTGAGAAAACACTTCAAGCTATATCCAGACGTTATCATTGGACTGGCATGAGAAAATATATCGAGAGCTACATAAAGCATTGTATAGAGTGCCAACGATACAAGCCATCAAACCAGAAACCTGCTGGACTCCTACAAACACAATCCTTGAATCAACGTTTTGAAGTCATTTCTTTTGATTTATTCGGCCCTTTGCCTGCTTCGAGCAATGGTAAGACCTGGATCTTCATCATAGAAGATATAAACTCAAGATGGGTTGAGCTGTTTGCCTTAGAGGATGCTACTGCGGAAAGATGTGCTACTGTTTTAATTGACGAGATCTTTTTGCGTTACGGCCTTCCCAGGAGAATAATAAGCGACAATGGACCACACTTTGTGAGTGCTATAATGCAAAAGATGGTTTATTGTTTAAAGATTAAACACGGGTATACACCAGTATACCATCCTGAAGCAAATCCTGTAGAAAGGAAAAATAGGGATTTAAAGACACAGCTGGCAATCATACTAGGAAACAACCATAGGAATTGGCCAGAACACTTACCAAGCATTCGATTCGCCATGAACACGGCAGTGTGTAAAAGCACATCATATACCCCCGCTTACCTAACGTTCGGACGGGAGTTAAGAACAGTGGATGACACTTACCACGATTTTCGCCAGATCATCCAGTCTGAAAATTTCATACCGGAGATAACACCAAAGTTGCTACAGCTGGCCTCTACCCTCGAACGAGCAAGAGAAGTCCACGAGTTAGCGGAAGAAAAGAGGAAGGACCTGGCTGATCAACGACGACAATCTAGACCAGACTACGCGGTTGGGGACCTTGTCTTGGTCCAGCTACACCCTCTCAGCCACGCAAGCAAAGGGATAAGTGCTAAATTCGCACCTCGCCGGGATGGACCATATCAAATTAAGAAGATGCATGGCCCTACTTCATACGAGGTTGCTGATCCATCTAATCCCAGTGTTGCCCTTGGAATATATCACGCTTCAGCATTGACACGTTATGCTGGACATGACCAAATACTGCCTTCACCAGCACAGCCTTTGCGTAAACGGGGCAGACCCCGCAAGACAGTTACAGTCATAACAGCAGAACAACAACAACCCCGTGGCCGTGGAAGACCTAAGAAGAACACCACCTCACTGGGACAGTTCGGAAGTAAAAACGGGGGTGTGTAGTACTCAAAAATATCGACAGATGGCGCTGGAGGGTTTTTAGAACTCGGTAACGAGTGGTCGCAAAGAAAACTACATATACGACCCTTTTAGTTGTTGGTAAAATCGACAGATGGCGCTGAGAGTTTTTTAAAACTCGCTATCGACTTGTTACATGGATTTCATGACTACCCAAACTGTCTTTAACGAAATTGTACTCTTGTAGTTACACGACCAATACTTAGCTGGGTTGCCTTCAAGTTCTTGAACTCCCTCTAATACCAGTCGTGCTAGCTTCAATCTGCTGTCAGTACGGAGTCTCTGTCGAAACGCCTGCTGTCACAGATTGTAGTTCAGAGTTTAAAAACTATATTCTGTACCTACCTTGTTGTGGTTTTCGCAATATACGCCTGTTTTCATTGAGCTACGTTGTTTTCCTTGCTCCGACGTCCACACGTATTATTATACCTATTAATAACAAATATATCACGATATAATATAATTAATTATTATTCTACTATTATCTACTAACTGCACTTCTATTCTTTTAATTATAATTTTATTAAGAGCTTTTAAATGCTTCTATATTTTAATTGTTAGAGACAACTTTACAATATTTTCTTTTTCTTATCAAAGATAAATATCATAAAGCAATTTAATTATATTTTCATGATTTTAAAGATATTTAAAAGTGATCTTTCGTAAATTATAATTAGTATATGTCTATTGAACAATAAGTAGGTATTTGTTTTATTAAGATCCTTGAGAGTGGCGTTTGTTTGTGAGAGCAGTAGATGTCTTTCGGTTGAAATTTTTATGTTTTACGATATTAAATCTCCAAATATATGGCAAATTGGACAATCCTTTCGATTTAAAGTATCACAAACAGCGGGTTTCCGGTTTACCACCACGATTGTTTTTATTTATACCTATGGCTTTGTTACCATATGCATTATGTTTTTTAATTTTTAATATGGTTTTTATCCTACAGAAACGCACTGTTTATTTTTGGCTACGAAGATTCGAAGAGGACGGATCAATTGAAGCTCACAGGCGTGCACATTTTGTCCGAGCCACTACAGCCGAGCAAGATGTTGCATTAGTGGCTGCACACTCCGAAGAACCATTTCGCTCAACTCGACAAACCTCTTCAGAATACAGCGTAAGCATTAAATTTTTTTATTTAGCATTAAAATTATAATGAAGTAATCCGATAGTTTCACGAGCAAATGCGTGATGGACTCCTGAACTGTTCTGTTGTTCTTGGTTAAAATATAAATTCTATTTCATATTGAAAATTATTAATTTTATCATAATTTCGTTGTTTTTTTTTTATATATTTAAAAACAACTATTTTTTGGCAAACTTGAAGCTATAATATCCGATGTTTCAAGAACAACACAACCTGTAATAGATTTTTACTTTTAAATGAATCTAGTTCTATTGCCGTGTTTTTTTCTCTACATACTTAAAATATTAATTTGTAGCGAAGGAAGGGACATTATAAAAATAAATATAAGAATACGTAGTTACAACGTCTGACCAGTATAGAAACTGTGTACTAAGCATTAATGCAGCTGCATCCAAAAGTGCTTAGGTAGCGTCTGTAGCGGATAAGCTTTAGCTCTAAGAATTATTAACTGAAATAAATCGTCAGTCTAACATCGACCATTGTACGAAATATTCGTCTTTTTATTTTAAAATTAGTTTTTAAAAAGTTGTTTTCCCTCCGGCGCGTTTTGACTGGCGCTGCGGACAGGATACCGGTACGAAATCCTGCGCCTGTGAGGATCTCAAATCGATCCGAGTGCAAGTGTTTCGTGCGCGTTTTTACGTGTTAACTGGTATTTTGTAACCAAATAAATTTGTCTTTGTGCTTGGAGGACAATACGAAAACTTCTACAGTTTTAATTGGAGGAAATGGGGAAAAGCGTACTGTGAGTAGACCTCTTCACTATCCCGTCTATCCCTGTTCTTATTCCATTGGCTGTGTAATTTAGTTTAGACTCTATAATAGGCTCTCTATAAAAATCTATAGCAGAAATCCTAGTAAGTGTCTTATAATATTAAGTTAGTTTTTATTGTTAAGAAAATTTTAAATTTGCTTATTTGAAAGTTACATTTAAATAATTAAAAATGGATCAATTACGTACGATTCCTAAAGAAATGATGGATATAATACCGAAATTTGATGGTGATGAAAAGTTGTTAAACTTATTTTTAAATAAAAGTGAATATGTAATTAATGCTTTTAGACAAGTAGGAAATGTTGCTCAGGACTTGTATATATTTCACGCTGTTACTGGCCGCTTAGTAGGCAAAGCCGCCCACCTGATAAGCGAGCGTCAAGATATTGATACTTGGGTAGAGTTGAAACAAGTGTTAACTCAGCATTTCGGTGACCCTAGGTCAGAAGAGTGTATTGCTATAGAGTTGGAAAATTTAAAAATAAGACATGGCGAATCTTATTTAGATTTTTGTAACCGTATCCAAAATGTGCGAAGTACATTATTTTCCAAAGTAAATGTAATTGAAGATGAAAATGAAAAAGACGCTAAAATGACCATTTACAATCACATGTCCCTAAATGTTTTTCTTTACAATTTGCCTGAAGACATGTTGCGTGTGGTACGACTTCATAGTTGTAACAAACTTGAAGACGCACTAACAGTTGTGATGGAAGAAGTAAACTTTTTAAATCAGTATAATGCAAAAAATAAGAACCGTCAAAAGTTCTCCCCTCAGGTGCCAAATTTTAAGCCTATTTTCCCACAAAATAATAATTTTGTACCAAATTATAAATTTCCTCAACCACAAAACTCTGGCTTTAATTTTAATACACACAACAAATTTGCACAGAATCAAGGCTTCAAGTTCGGCGTCCCTAACCAAGGATTTAAATTCGGAGTCCCACAAAATCAAGGTTATAAATCGATTATGCCCAATCAAACCAATTTTAAGTTTGGAATTCCACAACAAGTAGGTTATAGGCCATTTGTTTCAAATAATAACCAGTACAGATCTAACAATTTCCAACCGACCAATCAGCCTCAATTTAAATTTGGTATCCCGCTTTCATACCAACAGATGCATGGTCAGAGACCATCGTATGAACAACCACAAGGCCAAGGTCCTCAACCGCAAGGTCAGCGACCTTCATACCAATATGATAACGATGTCTCTATGCGTACAGCACCCCAACCAAGGCCAAATTACGTAGCCCCACGAACATCCAATTTGTTTTATTCGAATGAGCCCAATGAGCCTGAATGCCCCCCTGAAACTTTCTATATGATGGACAATAATAACTATGAATATCAGCTGCCAGGTAGCGATGAATATCCCGTAGACCACTGTAACGATTTTGAACCTACGCCAGCTTCACAGGAAGCTCCCAGGACTGAAAATTTTCAGTTACCGGCCTCTATGATTTACTCCCCCGAAATAGTACATCTCAACCATCATGGTGCTTTAAAATTACCTCACATTGAAATTCCCGAGATTAATTCAAAATTTATGATAGACACAGGGAGTACACGATCGTTCATCAGCCCTGAAATCGCTAACAAGTATTTTTCTGAATTCAAATATAATGAACCTTTCGAAATTATAAGTACACATGCGCGAAGTGCCCACGATGAAGTTATTAATATACCCTTACTAAAAACCTTTCAAAGTACTGACACACACAAATTTTACTTGTACGACGTTGACAGCAGTTACGGAGGACTAATAGGCTCTGACTTGCTTAAACAACTAGACGCAAACATTGACATGAAGAACCAAATACTAAAGACACGAGATACAGAAATACCCATTATTTACAGTGACTTTGAAATTAAATTCAGTAAACCTTTTAGCGTCACAAAATATGAAAACCGAGACTACAAAGAGATCGAAATAAATAATACTAATTTAGTAGACGACAGAGAGACCGAACAAATTTTAAAACAAAACACAAACGCTAACGCTCTCTCACGAATACGACTAAATGCTTTGGGTAACGACAAGGACAACGACCAAAGATCGACAGCAGTTAATGTAGGAGACACTGACGACCTTGATGACTACTTACGACAACTATTACTATCTGAAGACTTAACAAACTTAGAACAACAACTACAACCCCAGACTGCTACTAACAACGAAAATGATATAGATACCGAACGACAACCTGCTGTTGCTTCCGCTGCCCCTCGTTCTGAAACCACTTTAAGTATTGATGAGCCATTCCCAACCCGATCCAGTACATTAACAGCACAAACTGAAAAAACAACAAACTCTAGTACAGACACTGTTCATTCCGCTGTAGATATGGACACAAACGGCATTCCAATACTTCACGAAGCTGTGGATACTAAACCACACAAGATTTTAGTACACAGCTGGTTTAAAAATGAACTCTCAGTAAAAATTGAACCTCATCCAAAACAAAAGATTCTGAAGGTTTATTTGCCCTTAGATAATCCTGAATTGATTAAACAATTCCTCAAGGAATATATTAGACCCAAAATCAAATATTTTATTCATTATGAAAATATTGAACATAGACGACAGTTTACAGAAATGGTTATTGCATTGTTCAGGAAAGGTACAGTACTGCTCTATGAGTGTACTGAGAGAGTAATAAACGTATCTGATGAAAAAGAACAAGATAGAACAGGAGAGACTGACTTTGACTTTAATGACAATGACGACATTCTTATTAAAGGTGTTAACACACGTCGTGCTAAAGACAAACGAAAGTACCAAAAGGCCAAGGTTAAAGGCAAAGTTAAAAGAAATGTAGTTCCGGTAGAGACAAACGCTAGAAACACTAGAGTTCCGATTAAAGATGTGCGACGCCCTCCACAGGTTCGTCCTGCTGGCTCTGCTGCTGACCCAAGCAGTAATGACCCGGGCCCTTCATCTTTATAAGATCGAGAAGAACCCTGGAGTTCTCCCGGTTAGAGAAGGAACCGCTCTCGTTAGTTATGATAAGTGGATAGTTATTAAGATATTAGATGTTAGGCTTATTAGAGAAGATTTAGATTTAAATATAAATAGATTTAAGGAATTAAATAGATTGGTTGGTTCTTTCTCCAATATTAGTAGATTACATTTAATATATTTTAATGACGTTCAGCTACAAGTAAATCATCTGTTAAATATAACTTTAGAAAAATACACTCAGTTGATTCCCAATAGCAGGCAGAAGAGAGGACTTATCAATCCTCTGGGATCTTTAATTAAAATTATTACAGGAAATTTGGATCACAGTGACGCCATTAAGTACGATAATTTGATAAAAGAAGTAAAATCACGTCAGCACTCTGTAGAAAAGAAAACAACACTCGTAGCCGAAATGGTGAAGATTTTCACAAACTCTACTGTTAATATAACAAACAATCTCATACAATTAAATCTTGCCGTTAATAAAATGAATAAAAATATTAATGAAATTTCAATTATCTCGCACATTAATCAAATAATACATGCTTATAATTTGTTCTTACACAATTTTCAGATTATTTACGCTAAATTGAATGAGATTGAAAATATTATAGCATTTAGTAGAATAGGAATATTACATCAATCTATTGTAAATACCGATGAACTTGTTAAGTTGTTAAAGCTGATAGAAAGACACGATAAACTTATATTTCCATCAACACCTGAAAATATTGTAAAAATTGAACAGTCAATTACATTAAAATCCTACTTTAAAAACTTTGAAATAATGTTTGTTATGGAAATACCATTAGTTAAGAAAGATACTTACTTTTATTACAAAATTGTTCCCTTACCTGTCACCGACCCTGAAACAAACCTTACCCTAATTATTTTACCCAAATATCCTTACCTTATCGTGAAGGGGTTGAACGCTAGCTCGCTGCCCACGCCGTGCAAACCTATTGAAGATGGAATTTATCTGTGTGATGAAACGCAAACAATAGTACCCATTGAAGATACCTGTATTCTAGACCTGATGAGATATTCCAATAATGTTTCCTGCGTGCGAATTCCAATAGAGCTGGAAGAAGTAAAGATTGAGCCACTTCAGACGAACCGATGGATACTGTACACTAAGTCAGCTGTTGACCTCACAAGAACGTGTGCTAATGAAATTCTTCATTACACTATTTTGGGTACATATCTGCTCACAATCGACGATAAATGTGAATACAAAATTGCACAACACTATCTTCGAGATCGGACCCTAAAAGGAGAGAAATTTAGATATCCGAAACTCCCTTTTGTAAAGCTTCCTGAAAACCTAAAGACTGATGTCCAACGGAACGTGAACCCAGTCAAGCTGAGTGGAGTCGACTTGACTGATCTAAAAGTGTTATCGTATGCGTTAAAGAATAGTGAAGTGGAAAATGAAAGTGTGGTGAATACGGAAAGTATTAGCGTTGGAACCATTGTCTTATATATAATTTTAATTATAGGCTTTTTCTCTTTTATTTTATATAAATATTCACTCTTGGTATGCATTCCCTGCAAAGGTCGAAATCATCCTCAGAAAAAAGATTCTTCGGGTAATTTCGAACTTAAGGAGGGAGGAGTTACAACGTCTGACCAGTATAGAAACTGTGTACTAAGCATTAATGCAGCTGCATCCAAAAGTGCTTAGGTAGCGTCTGTAGCGGATAAGCTTTAGCTCTAAGAATTATTAACTGAAATAAATCGTCAGTCTAACATCGACCATTGTACGAAATATTCGTCTTTTTATTTTAAAATTAGTTTTTAAAAAGTTGTTTTCCCTCCGGCGCGTTTTGACTACGTATCCTACCACAGACATCAAACAAAAATATTTTTTTAATCCCATCTATAACAATACAAAGAGTATTTATCGCTATATCTCATTAATCTATCAGGAAAGAAAGTGCTAGCTTCTCAGAGTAACGAAAAACGACGCGCAATTTAATATTTTCGTTATTAATTCGTTATTAAAAATAGCAAAGCGGTTTATAAATAAGTTTTGTTAGCTTTAAAGATATTGTTTGTTATTCGATCTTAACTTTTCACACTAATGAGTCGTGAATGAAATCTACATTACTTTCACTCATTTTAGACGCCAAATGTCGGTAAAACTAAACTTTACAACAAACAACCAAAAAGGATAATAATCTTATGTTGACGACACTCGACATTGGCGAAATAACAAAGGAAACGTTATTTAAAAAAAAAGAGAATTGAATCATTCAGTTTTCTGATTTATTTACGTAGCATTTTTTTAAAATCGCATGGTTTTATGTATTGTTTATATAAGTAAGGGAGTAATTATTGTCTTTTTTTAGATATCACTTTCAACGGTGAGGCGAAGGCTGCATGCTGCAAATGTTCATCATAGAAAGCCCGCAAAAAAACTGCCGCTAACTGAAGACCATAAAGCTGACCGAATAAGCTTCTGCTTACAGTATTATTCTTTTGATTTTGTTAATAATATTGTCGTATACGTAGACGAAAAGGCATTTAAGTCTGATAAGGATGGCAGAAAGTTGTTATGGAGACGCAACAATGAACGATACAAAGAAATAAACATATTGCCCAACAGGGCAAGTGGAAGAATCAGCCTGGGATTCTGGGGATGGATGAGCTCAATGGGGCCTGGGGAACTGGTGGAAGTCTCTGGGCGGATGACTGCTGTGCAGTATGTAGATATTTTGGAAAACAGCCTAATACCAACAGTTAGAGCTTGTTACCCAGAAGGGACAATCTACCTGGCTCAAGACAACAGCTCTGTCCACCGAGCACACGTGGTTACTGAATGGCTTGCCACACAATCAGATATTGTGTGTTTTCAATAGCCTGCGAAAAGTCCCGATTTAAATCCCATTGAGAATCTTTGGGGGCAAATGGTTCTTAACTAGGATCCGTCAGAAGTTCGTAATAACGAAAACTTACGGCAACTGGTGTTTTCCACATGGGAAAACATGAGGGGGAAAGAAATGTGTTGGAATATGGTTACTGGAATGAGGGAAAGGTTGAATGCGGTATTAGAAGCTAATGGTGGTCCAACAAAATATTAGGATGTAGGATATACAGCTTATATTTTTTTAGTATTTATGTGCCGTGTTCTATTAATTGTTGCTATCGCTCATTGTCTTCACTTAAATGTTCGAGTTTACTTTTTTTACTATTTTATCTTATAATCTATGACCATTTTCAGCATATATTTTTTTCCTAATCCTGCAACTTATGCCATCTTATTACAAACTTCTGATGGTAATCTATGATCTGGACTCTAGTCAGGCTATTCAAGGCGCTATTATATCTGATAATGTTGCTTTAACGCCATAAGATTTCCAATTTTTTCCTCCGTCTATTATTTGACACAAGTCTTTTCGTGTCAGTTAATTATTATATTGTTAATTTTTATGTAGTTGATTTTATATCATTGTAGATTATACTGTTGATTTTTTTTAATCTATATGTAACTTTATTCTGTTTTTAAGTCTGTTGATTTATAATGTTAAACTTAATAACAGAAATGTATAATAATAGAAATAAACAATTAAAAAGAGTTTGTTGATTTGATAACTATGATATTTGATAACATAAATACTTAACGATTTTTTAACATGATATTATAAATACCCAACAAGATTTTGTTATTATATTCGTTTATTTAATATTGCTGTTGATTTCATTACTTTCTATCTATAATTACACAGTTTATTTTTTTACTCTGTCTGTTGATTCAAAATGTTAAATAATAATATAAATATTTAAAAACTTAAAAATTTAATGATTATTTTTAAATTTTTAAATATTTATATTCAAATTAAAATTATTTATTTCGGTAGATTCTTGATCAAAGTTATTTTTGTAATATGGCAACTGATTTTGTAATAATTGAAATTGAAGACTGATTCAAATAAAACTTTGTTAATTGACTAAATGTATTTTGTGTTCAAACCCTTCCTTTACAGAACTTCACTCAAAGTTGTTAAAGAGAATATAATAAATGAATGAATGAAATAATACCTGAAGCATCATCATCATCATCATCATTTCAGCCTGTTAACGTCCACTGCTGAACATAGGCCTCTCCAAGCATAAATATTAATAATAGACAACTTTGTCGTAAGTGGTATAAAAAATCAAGAAAACTGCTGCCGTTGAACCGACGATCCCATAATTATTAAGCTTAGCTAAAATTAAAAAATTCAAGGGTCGTCGTTCAATATAAAACGTCAATTTTTATACAATACAAATAATACAAAAAAATATTTTTGAAAACAATTAAGAAAAAGTGTAATAAAATACATATTACACTTTTTCTTAATAATTGTTTTCAAGCAAACACTGTTTTGCAGAACATGATCTCTAAGAAGACATTAGGGTAAGCAAAACTGATAAATAAATAAGTTTTTTTGCTTTTAATAATAAAAAAGTAATATAGAAGTTATTTTACTGTTCAATTTAAATCAATGTATATTTTATCTTACATAGTAATTTCTGAGATAATACCGTATTAAAAGGGCGGGCATCTGCACTATGTCTATAGTGAATACAAAATTAATACCTACTTACACATAATATGCAAATTTAGTGTTAATTAAAAAAAAGCAAAATGTAAATGAACGAAACATAATAATAACAAAGTATTATTTGGTAAACCATTCTACAAAAAATTTGGGAACTAGTTATTTATTGACGCAGCTGTGTCTACATGGATGGCTTCTTTAGAAATGTCGGCACCTCAAACGCAAGAATGAAAGTTATAGTATTCTATTGTTATAGATAAGGAACAAAGATCGTGAATATTTCCAGCCCTCCGGACCTTGACAGACAGTTTCACGAAGGCTTTGTTATTATGCACGTGTGTTTAATTTCTTCTAGGAACGAAATTTTAAAGACGTATAGTTTTTTGCTAGCAGCAGCTTTTTTGTTGATTTATTTTTGATTATTATAAAACTACATGTATACTATAACGACAAATTTAAAACCTGCTTGAAATATGCTTACATACACTCGAGAGCAAAGAACTTAGGGTCAGAGACCAAACCCATTTATCTCGCAGGCTATAAATACTATAAAAAATGTTAATTAAATCATTATCTAGTTCATAAATGAAATAGGTAAAATTGGCATTTAGGTAATTCATGTTGCTTTTTATTTCAATAAGCTTTTGCGAGATATCATGGAAATCTATGATAAAATTAGTTTGTTTATTGGTTTATGATAAATGATAAACAAAGTAATAATTTCGTCTTCTTCCGGTTTCTGACCTGCGACATTATATAAGTTGTAAAATCAAAACCAACACGTGTAGGTATATAAAACAAAGCCATTTTGTCTATCTACTGCAATCTATTTGTGATATTTCAGTGGGCAGTAAATGTTCACAATTAATTCACAAAAAAAAAGACTACACAAAAGAATACTGTTATATATTTCTGCCTTTGAGGTGCCGACGTTTCTGAAGAAGCTATCCAAGTTATAGACACAGCTGCATTTTGTATATGATATTTTATTTGTATCAATATAGTTCCCTAAATGATTGTGAAATGATTCCTGAATTTAGTAGGTATAGTGTTTTTATTTTTATACATTGAATTTGCACATGTGCATTAATTTTTTAATCGACATATCTTCCATGGCCTTCATAATACTGTTGTAGAGTCAACTAGCTATAAAAAGTGTCTATGTAAAGTGTGAGTGTCGTGTTTATGTCCATCAAAAATATTAATTTAAAACAAAACTTAGTGTAGCTGTTTAGTAGTGTTTTGTTAGTGTCATAGCTAGCCGACTATACATGATTTGGAAAAGGGAAAAGCTATTACATTACCTACAACCCGGTTCAACAATAGCCTAGCCCTAACCATATTACGACGTACATATACATAAATAGATAAGTACGGGAATGTCCGTTACCATGAGACCTAAGGTAACAGACGGAAAGTGGGAAGGATAAAAAGGATGTGTACGGCGTGCAATGTACACAGGAAATGATTAGCTCAAGCTAGCGGGCCAGGCTCAGCCTCACTATTTAAGGGCATGAAGGTGTCTTCGCCACTTGAGAGGAGCGGATCATCCGGCTAGGGCGGGAACATCGCTTTGCAGGAGATAAGAGAGACTCAACTGCAGGTGGAAGAGTACTTTATTTACAATTACAGCTAGTATTTATATGAAAATATTTACACACACATTGAGAGATCTTACAGTAAATATGCTGATTAACAATATGGAATTTGGACGTCTCGATGTGATTCAGCAGCTGACGAATGCTGCGCATGTTCGGGTCAACGATCGGTCATTGTTGATGCTGAACATTCTGGCGCCGCCGCCGAAGAAATGGACTTCAGGTCGTAAAGCTCGAAGTCATGGGTCGTCGTCGTCTGCTGCCGAGGCGGTTTGGCCGGGGGAGTCTTCCGTAGTCTGCGCGGGATGCTGTAGACCGGGCCAGGCTTCACCGCTGCTCTGCTCACTCGTCTCTCCCGTAACCATCTTGTCAACTGTGGGCCATAACAGAACGTGAGAATCGCTAAAAGTGACAATACTGCAACTGTACTGAAACTAACTATGCACGAGTGAATAATTACGTTATTCCAAACCGTGTTGTCTAGGGTTGTCTGTAATGTCTTTTCTTTGTTAATTAAACTATTAAAAATATCTTTAGAGCTATCTAATACTTGTTCCTTAGAAATGTCATTATGTCTACTTAATAAAAACGTATTATTTTCTAACTTAAACTGGGAATTTCTAATAAAGGACGCTAAGACGCTAACTGAGATAATTCTCTTTGCAGTCAACGTAGTACTGATTGTCTTGATTATACAATTTTCTGATATTTGTATAATTCCGACGTCATGTATCGAGACTTCTTCTCTTTGCCCATCGCATAGAATGGACACCGTCTCCATCTTCCTTGTCAAATAAATCCATGTATGGACTTGTTTCCAAATTATATCTCTTGTAATATTATATGTTTTTGTAGGACAGTCTGTATTATTTCCAGATTTAGTCAATAGTTTAACGATGCAATTCTGATTTAATTGCATGTTTTTCACCGCCACAGGAAAGCAGATAAAATTATTAGATTTTTGTAAACAAGTTTTAAATTCTTCGTGTGTTAATTCAAAATATTTTTCATTATTGTAGTCTATAGCTATAAATGTTTGTGGTATATTTAATCCTTTGAATGTTCTATCTTGAAGTTTAACTGGTATTGGAGTTATATGCATTAAGGTATATTTCCCTTTCTCTGTTATTGGAAAATATGACAACACTCTTATGTGCGTTTCATTTTCTGCCAATTTTGTATCTATTAATTGTGATTGTAATATGTACAGGTTTGATGGTAATCTGTTATTTGCATTTCTTATTACGTCAGCAACTGTTTTTGGTGTAAGTATACTATATATCGTAGCTTTTTCCAAGTATATATTCATTAATCCTGAATAATAGTCAATCATCTCTGTTATGTAGTTATGGGCTAACTGGTATGACTGTTGTATAATGCGGAGATTGATGTTGAGTCACCGACAGGTGGCGGTGAACAAACTGTCTTAATTTTTAGATCGCGGTATAGAGATTTTTTCTAATTACATGACCCCCCAACGAAGCCTTTGTTATAATATACACTTATACACTTATACCATAAAAAGAGTGTTTCATTTACCTAGCTATCACTCGGAGACTAGGTTCGTTCATGGTCCTTCGAGCCGGATCAGTTTTCCGGAGGGCACTTAGGGTTTAGTGCAGGTTTTTTTTGGTGGTGAAAACCCACGGGCAGTGGATCGCTGTCGCAAACGTGGGAGGTTGCAGACCAGCTGCGGAGCTGGTGCTGAGGATCGACAGGGAGGAGCCTTGTCAGGATAAAGACGGCGCTGGGAGTGACGCTGTCAAGCGCAGAGGGTGCTGAGGATCGACAGGGAGGAGCCTTGTCAGGATAAAGACGGCGCTGGGAGTGACGCTGTCAAGCGCAGAGGTTTACCCATATTGAAGCATATCCTCTTTGATTGGAGGAGGAACAGGAGGGCTACATACATACAGCTGGAGGAACAGGAGGACGATTACATACATACAGCTGGAGGAACAGGAGGACGGCTACATACATGCAGCTGGAGGAACAGGAGGACGATAGGCAGCTGAGTGATGTGTGATTAAATCTATTTCAGTGTTCTGGAAAACCGTGAGTACATTTAACCAAGTGGAAAATTGAACTTTATTACTGAGAAGATTTTAACTTAGAATAATTTTAGGACTTAGAATAATTTCGGTAAAAACGAAGGTACGGGGAACCTATGCCCAATTTCGGTCAGAGTTAAAAGGCGGTAAAAACACTTAAAAAAAATCTTGCTTTTTTTATATTGGGCTGGGACTTAGTATTTTATGCCGTTTTTAAACTTGGAATTTTATTTGAAAAATTCTATTAGGCGGAGACTTTACAATTTATTCTGTCTTTTTATATGAACTTGTCATTTCAATTTATTTCGGATTTTTTAAAAGGATTTGTTGAAAAAATATTTAAAATGTCTACCGAGGAAATTGATTCAGGGACAGATAACTTGCTGCAGTTTCAAGAGGAAACAAGTCTCCGTATTAGCAAGGCACAAATAAATTTTAATAAATCTCCCAAAGAGCGGCTTACAAAAGCCTACGGTGAAAGCCGTTTGGAAACACTTGAACAGATGTGGATTAAATTCATGGATGGTCATTCGGATTTGTTACGAAAAGCACCGCGTAAAGAGTTTAGGAAAACAAACTATTACTTGGAAGATCAGTATGAAAAGACGGAAGAAACGTACATTAATTATAAATGTCAACTTAAGCAAATGTTGAGTTCATTTCGGGAATTTAAAAATGACGAAAACAAAATATGTGATAAACAGGTTAAGTTGCCCAAAATTAATGTACCTACATTTTCGGGAAAATACTCTGAGTGGAACACGTTCCGTGACTTATTCATGTCTTTAATACACAATCATAGTGATATAGATGATGTTCATAAGTTACATTACCTAAAAGGTTATTTGTCTGGTGAGGCGGAGCAATTGTTGCGGCATATTCCTGTTGCCAAGGATAATTATCAGAGATGCTGGAATATGCTAGAGGAAAGGTTTAACAATAAGAAATACATTTGTAATTTTATTTTGAAAAGATTGTTTAGCCAAAAAACACTTCTGAATGAATCGCCTAATGGCCTAAAGGATTTGATTGATACAACTAATGATTGTTTATCATCTTTAAAAAATATAGGCGTGGACGTTGAGAGTTGGGATGTGATTATAAATTATATTCTAACTTTGAAATTGGACCCGGAAACTAGAAGGCAGTGGGAGTTCAGTGTAACGAGTAACAGTACAGGTGATGAACTGCCTACTTTTGTCGAATTTAAAGAATTTTTGACTAATCGCTATCGCGCTATGGAATTTCTGCCTCCGGATAGTAGTAATAAATTCAGATTTAATAAACCGAGTTTCCATCCCAACAATCAACAAACCACTCCATTGCGATCATTTCACACAACAAATTTGTCCTGTTCATATTGTTCAGAAGAGCATAAGATTGGTTCCTGTCTTAAATTCTCTAAGGAACCAGTAGACTCGCGGCGCAATTTTGTAGCAACCAACAACATTTGTTTTTGCTGCTTGGGTAGTAATCACTCTGCCAGATTCTGTAGATATAATGTGAGATGCCGTATCTGCAAAGGCAAGCATCACACGCTATTACATCCCACGGGTGATAGTGGTAAGGATTTTAATAAGAACATTACGGGAAACCTGATTAATTCGGGTTTTGTTGGTCCTTCGAGCCGGATAGGAGATGAAGCAGCTCCTACAACTTCGGAGCCGATTGTCACTTGTTTTTCATCAAATGACAATCAGGTTTTGCTAGCCACGGCTCTGGTTAAAGCCAAGGCTAAAACTGGTGAACTTTTTATGGTTCGAGCCCTTTTGGATCAAGGCTCACAGGCATCATTTGTGACTGAAGCGGTTGTTCAGTCACTTGGTTTGAAAAAATCTCCTATAATCAGTAAGATTTTAGGAGTAGGTGGAGAAAACGGTTTGGTTTGTAAGGCTATGGTTAACATGGATATATCATCACGTTTTGATCCCAAGGTGGTCGTCAATGTGAAGGCCTATGTTTTAACATCCATCACCTCTCTTATTCCGTCTTATAAGATTAGGCCAGTGGATTGGGATGAACTTGCTAAGATGATTCTTGCAGACCCAGAGTATCATACGCCTAATCGTATAGATATTCTGTTGGGGGCTGAGGTATACAGCCAAGTAATCCAACAAGGAGTAAAAAAAGGGCCGCTTGGTTCACCAATGGCACAATCTACAATGTTTGGATGGATTCTGTCTGGTGCGGTTAATCAATCAACCAAGCATACCAAGGAAATACGAGTCATGCATTGTCAGGTAGATGAAAATCATCTACTGAAAAGGTTTTGGGAACTTGAAGCTGATGCAGAGTTACCAAAGGAAAAGTCGTTGAATGATGACGACAAATATTGTGAAGAGCTTTTTAAAGGAACGACTCAAAGAGATGAGGGTGGTCGTTATATTGTGCGTCTTCCTTTCAAAAGTGAACAACCCGAGGTCACCAATTCTTTCAAAATTGCTGAAAAAAGATTCTATTCGATAGAAAGGCGTTTAAATAATGACCCAGATTTAAAAAAGAAATATGGGGATGTGATAAACGAGTACATAGAACTCGGTCACATGGAGTTAGTACCTGATGATGAAATTGTGAATCCAAATGCAATTTATTTGCCTCATCATGCAGTCGTGCGTGAAAATAGGGACACGACTAAGGTTAGGGTGGTTTTTGATGCTTCTTGCAAGGGAAGCAATCAAAAATCACTAAATGATAATCTCCATATTGGACCGCGTTTGCAGCCAGAGCTGCGACATACTATAATGCGGTGGAGGCTTTCGCCAATTTGTTTGACAGCCGACATAGTAAAAATGTACAGGCAGATAAAGGTCGCTGACAAGAATGTTGATTTCCAAAGAATTCTTTGGAGGGAGGACAGTAAGTCAAGGATTCAACATTATCGCATGTTAAGAGTGACATTTGGGGTGGCATCAGCACCTTATCTTGCGGTGAAGTCTCTGCAGCAGACGGCTGTGGACGACGGAAAGGAGTATCCAATGGCTGCAGAGCGGGTCATAAACTCATTTTATGTGGACGATCTATTAACAGGCTGCCAAACTAAGGAAGAAGGAATCAAGCTATACAAAGAAATGAATGATCTGTTAGGTAAAGCAGGATTAGAGATATCAAAATGGACAAGTAATGATGAGGAGTTATTGAAAGCCATGAAAGAAAGTGAAAACGAAGATGAAAAAAGAGTTGTAAAGGATGGGCTCAAAATAAAGGAAGATGAAGTTATGAAAATAGTTGGGCTTACCTGGAAACGTAACGAAGATTCCTTTCGTTATGCCGTGGATCTGCCTTCTCTGAAAGAAAAGGTTGTTACAAAGAGAAAGATCATTTCGGACATTTCCCGCTTCTATGATCCCATTGGTTGGGCAGGCCCCAGTATTATAGTACCAAAAATTATAATACAAAAGCTTTGGTTAGCTGGCCTAGACTGGGACGAAGCGGTGCCCAAAGAAATACTCGAGGAATGGCTTACCTATCGAGAAGAATTAAAAGTCCTTGAAAATATTTCCATACCTCGTTGGATTCGGATATTTGGAGCGATAATGGCACAAACTTTATTGGCGCAGCTAGCGAACTTAAAAAATTGTTTATCGCTGAGAAAAAATCAATGCTAGACGAGGTAGCAGAGGCTCTTGCAACAAACGGCGTTAATTGGCATTTCATCCCTTCAAGGTCCCCAAATTTTGGTGGCCTTTGGGAAGCAGGGGTGAAGTCTGTTAAACATCACCTGAAACGGGTTATTGGTCAATCTACACTGACATTTGAAGAAATGTCAACAGTTCTGGCACAAGTAGAAGCATGCCTGAACTCAAGGCCACTGTCGTCACTTCCTTCTGATGAGAATGGTGAGGTATCGGTTCTCACACCGGGCCATTTTCTCGTTGGAGAATCATTGATTTCTCCACCAGAAAGAAATTATGAATCTGCTAACGTAGGATCCTTAAGAAGATGGCAGTATACACAGAAAATATTGCAGGACTTTTGGCGACAGTGGTCTCAGGAGTACCTTACTAAATTTTATCATAGATATAAATGGTCTTCTCTGGGTCCACAGCCAAAAATTGGAGATGTTGTCGTAATAAAAGAGGATGGGCTACCACCATGCCAATGGATGTATGGCAGGGTGATTCAGACCCATCCAGGCTTGGACGATGTTGTGCGTGTTGTGACCTTGAAAGTTAAGAACGGTACTTTGAAAAGACCAGTGACCAAATTATGCCTTCTACCAATATCGGAATGAATTTTTGATACATTTATGTTTTACTTTATTTACAGTTAATTTCCGTGGTTAGTTATGAATGAGGGTCATGTTTTATTTTATTGTTGTTATAGTATGGTGTTCTATTTAACTCAGTCTAAAAACTCAGTATATAATGGCTTAAATGTACAACTTTAAGTTAAGATTCTTTAAGTTTTGTTCTATCTTTGGTTATGGTAGGCGGTTTTTTTTGTTTTTTGTAAAGGACAATTGTCACTTTGTCCTTGGTAGGCGGAATGTATAATGCGGAGATTGATGTTGAGTCACCGACAGGTGGCGGTGAACAAACTGTCTTAATTTTTAGATCGCGGTATAGAGATTTTTTCTAATTACATGACCCCCCAACGAAGCCTTTGTTATAATATACACTTATACACTTATACCATAAAAAGAGTGTTTCATTTACCTAGCTATCACTCGGAGACTAGGTTCGTTCAACTGTATTACTTGTATTCGTATATAATTTAAACTGATTGATCTGTACCATCTATTGTTGTCATTTACGTAGGATATGGCTTGATTTAACTTTTTTTGAAATTTCTCTAATTTTTTCTGAATTTTTTCTTCTGTTTGATTCACTGCTGTTATAGTAGAAATCATGAACTTAGTCTGATGATTTGCTGCGTCAATCAAATTCTGTTGATTTTTCTGAAGTGCATTAATATCTCTATATACTTCATCATTCACACCAAATATCGACGTCATTATTTGTCCCAAAATTCCTCTTTTTTTTCTAGTTTGGCTAATTTCTGATAAATATTCATATGTTCTTTCAAATTTTTCTACTTCTTCATACAGATGCTCATAATATTGGGTGCAGTGCGTGTTGCTGTCAGTTGCTATCATTGTGTCACATAAAGTCTTGAATTGATTTAGCACGTCTTCTGTTTTCTTTAAATTTTGGTTTAATGCATCGCGTCGATAACATGTTTCTATTCTAAACGTCCCTCTGTCTAATGTTACATTTCCCATTTGTTCCACATACAGTCCTGGTTCTAAGTTTTTAGTTGAATAAGCAGCTTTCATTGGAGCAAAAAATTGTAGTAAGGTCAGTAGTACAAACACAGTATTTATACGTGCTTGAAGTTTTTGTATATTTTTTTCTTTTAGGTAGTCTGTTAACTGTTGCCATGTTTATTTCTACAGGCGTTTTAGTCGCTTCATCTGTCTCTAAGTTTTCATTTATTGGTAATGGTATTAAATTGTGTATTGCTCTCTTTTGGTCTGATCCTTGTGACCGCTGAAGAGTCACTACTCTCGTGGCTCCATCTCCTCCTGGATGGATTTCTTTAATTTTTGCAAT
Organism: Carpatolechia fugitivella; assembly: GCA_951230895.1. NCBI lineage: Eukaryota > Metazoa > Arthropoda > Insecta > Lepidoptera > Gelechiidae > Carpatolechia > Carpatolechia fugitivella. Next base: position 19,233 of record CATNWD010000025.1, on the reverse strand, counting down.
TGGCCATTTACTTGGACTCAATTTTTCATCTTTGATGAGAACTACAGTGCCGATTTTTAAATTTTCTTGGTCTGTCTTCCATTTATATCGTTGTTGTAGCTGATGTAAATATTCTTTAGACCAGGTGTTCCAGAAGTCTTTTTTCATTTTTTGGACTAACTTCCATCGATTAATGAGGTCAGTATTAATGTTGGATATTGGATCTGGTACGCCCACTGCTTCGCGTCCAATCAAAAAATGGCTTGGTGTCAATATTATGCTGTCATAGATGTTTTCTGTCTGTACACATAATGGTCGTGAATTCAAGCATGCTTCGATCTGATGCAAGAATGTTGATAATTCTTCGTAGGTCAGGGTGCTATCTCCTATCACTCGTTTTAAATGATGTTTCATTGATTTCACTCCAGCTTCCCCTATTCCTCCGAAGTGTGGCGCCGCTGGCGGTATAAAATGCCATTGTGTACCAACGTTTGTCAATGAGTCTTGAAATTGTGGTGATTGTGTAATTTCTAAAATTTCTTTGTATAAAAAGTTCGCTGCTCCCACAAAATTTGTCGCATTATCACTGTATATGTGAGACACGTGACCTCTTCTCGCCATAAACCTTCGGAGCGCTGCTATGAAAGACTCTGTTGATAAGTCTCCAACTAGCTCCAAATGTATAGCTTTCGTAGCTAAACAAATAAATACAGCAATGTATCCTTTGTATGACTTATGTCCTCTACCTTTCATGGCTCGTACTTGGATTGGTCCTGCAAAATTACACCCTGTATAACTAAATGGGTATGATTGCGTCACACGCGGCTTAGGAAGCGCGCCCATCTTTTGTTTAGCTGTTTCTGCTTTGTATCTAATGCATTTCACGCATTTATTTATGCAGGCTTTTATTTTTTGTTTCCCTCGCATAATCCAGTATGACTGTCGTAAATAAGATAGTGTCAGTCGATTTCCGCCGTGGAGTGTTTTTATGTGTGCGTCATGTATTATTATCGATGTGACGTGATGATCATATGGCAATAATACAGGGTGTTTTTGATTGTACGGCAGTTGTGAATTTTGTAACCTGCCGCCTACCCTGATTAATCCATCCTTGTCTATGAATGGGTCTAAATTTGTCAATTTGTTACCTTTTCGTAATGTACCTCCATTTTTTAGGACCTGGTATTCTTGTTCAAAAGCGTTAATTTGTACTTGTCTTATAATGTTTTTTCTTGTGTTGTTTAATTCTTCGCAGGTCAATGACCCTGTTGCCTTTTGTCGTCTTATAAATCTTAAACAATAAGATAATACTCTTGTCATCTTGCTGAAACTGGAAAATCTCTCCAACAATTCATTTTTGTCGCACACTGTGATTGTTGTCTGATGGCAAAGTTTTACTTCTTCATGTGTCTCTGGGATTATTTTTGTCTGTAATAGTTTGTCTGTTTGTAGCCAGTTTGGTCCATTCCACCAAAGACTGTAGCCTTGTAATTTACTTGGTTCTATGCCTCTGGATATAACATCAGCTGGGTTGTCTGCTGAAACAACGTGTCCCCAGATAGCGTGTGGAAGAGTTTGTTGTATTTCAGATACTCTATTTGCAACAAAGGTCTTCCATTTGTCTGCTTCTCCTCTTATCCAACCCAATGTAATCATAGAGTCAGTCCAACAATAAATTTTCGTGTCGTCGCAACCAATAGCTCTCTGTATTTTCTTCACTAATTTTGTCAATAAAACAGCAGCGCATAATTCTAGTCGTGGTAAAGTTGTTTTATTTTTCTTTGGCGCTACTTTTGTTTTTGCTTGTAACAAAGTCACGTGATATGAGTCATTCTCCTTTATTCGGCAATAAACGACTGCACCGTAAGCTTTTTCCGATGCATCACTAAATCCATGTAATTCGATCTTTTTCTCTGTGTAATGAATCCATCTTGGTATTTTAATTGTTTCAAGGCTTTTTAGTTGGTTTTGTATGTTAGTCCATTTTACTCTTATTTCGTCAGATACAGTCTCATTCCAATCTATTCCACTTATCCATATCTCTTGTACTAACAGTTTCATTGTAATTATCACAGGTTGTAGCCAGCCATGTGGATCAAATAATTTTGCTACTTCCGAGAAAATGAATCGTTTTGTCGGTCTTTCGCAGGCTGTTATTATAATTTCAAAATGAAAACTGTCTTCTCTGGGTGACCAAGCAACGCCTAGTGATTTCCTGTTTTCGTCCATGGTCAATTTTATCATTTTGTCATCTACATTTTGTTGAGGAATGCTTTCTAATAATTCAGCGCTGTTTGACGACCATTTTCTTAAATTGAAACCTCCAGATCGTAGCATGTCAATAAGTTGTTTTTGTAATTGTTTTGTTTTATCTAACTCATTTGCTCCAGACAATATATCGTCAACGTAAAAATCTTCTAAGGTCACTTTACTGGCAATAGGGTAATTTTGTTGTTCGTCTATGGCGAGTTGCTGAAGTGTTTTTATGGCTAAGTAAGGTGCTGCACTTGTCCCGTACGTTACTGTAGTTAATTCATATTCTTGAATGGGTTGTTTTGGTGACCATCTCCATAATATTCTCTGATACGAGAGGTCATCGTCATTGATTTTTATAAAACGGTACATTTTTTCAATGTCCGCCATGAAAGCAATTCTATGTTTACGCCATCGTAGTAATATAGTATCTATGTCTTGTTGCAAACGAGGGCCTTTATGTAAGTTGTCGTTAAGGCTTACATTTGTGCTCGACTTACTGCTTGCGTCGAACACGCATCGCAACTTTGTAGTCAGCGAGTCTTCTCGTATTACAGGTTGGTGAGGTATATAATATTTACCGTCATAGTAGTTTGCTTTGTTTACTTTTCGCATATGATTCATATCTAAATATTCTTTCATGAACTCATTATATTGTTGTCTTAGGTCATGATTTTTCTCTAATTTCCTTTCTAGTTGTAATAGTCTGGCAGCAGCTTTCTGTCGCGTATTCCCGTATTCTAGGGAAGAATCCTTAAATGGGAGCCTTACAGTATAGGTCCCGTCATCGTTTCTTTGAGTCGTTTTTTTATAATAGGTCTCACATAACTGGTCATCGTCTTTTGATTCATGTTCGTGTGATACTTCTTCTAATTCCCAAAATTTAGACATTTGATTTTCTTCGGTACGTGTAATCAAACTCAAAACTTTCATCCCGTTACAGCATTCTGTAGGACAAAACCCTGACAAAATCCATCCTAGCTCTGTATTTTGACATATGATGCCATTATCGAGTTTTTCGAAGCCTTGTAATAACATCTTACTGTATTCTTCTGCTCCCAAAATAATATCAATCGGGCCTCGCTTGTAATAAGTTGGGTCAGCTATTATTTTATTAGCCAGTTTTTGTTCTTGTAATTGTTCTATGTTTTCTTTTGGGAGCGCTCCAGTCAGCTTTGATAATACAATGAGTGACGTAGGTAATTCATACGCACTAGGGAATCTCGGCTTTAAAGTAACATCAATCATGTAACTTGAAGTTTTTGGTGTTTCGTCGGCAATACCCTTTATTTCTGCTTTGATCTTTCGTCTAGGGTATCCCAGTAGTTGAGCTACCTCTTCGGTGCATAGAGAGGCTTCAGAGCCTTGGTCGCATAATACACGTAGTAATTGAGGAGTTCCGTCGAATGTTGTTGTCTGTACTAAAGCTGTGGCTAGAAGTATGGTTTTCTGTGTATCATGTTGGTGCATAGATACGTTTGTCGTATATTTTGATGGCTTACTGTCTTTTGATTGTGGTCTTAGTGGAATTGTGCTTGTCCTTGACACATGATTGTAATTGTTGTTATTTTTAATTGTGCTACTTGAAGCCTGATGTTTTGTTGATAAATACTCATTTATGTTGCGATGTAAGAGTGTAGAATGCGCCTTATTGCATATTTCACATTGCTTGTATTTTTGACTGACGCATTCTTTTTTAGAGTCGTGCATTAGGCATAAATAGCACATTTGTTTTTCTTGCACCTTCTTTATGCGGTCATTGACATTCAGTGATTTAAATGCTTGACAATAGTGAATATTGTGGTCGTTCTGGCAGTACCAACATTGTCCCTTCCTATCTTGCCAATACGTGGGTTTTTCTTGACTTGTTGTTACTAATGGTTTATTATAGGTCGAGCTATTGGCTGTTGGCATAAAGGTGAGTTTACATGAAGATTCTAAACTCTTGAAACGTTTTTCCAAAAACTTCATCATTTTGGTGAAATCTTGTAGTTTGTTCGGCTCTTCTAATTGGTCTTCATATTTCATATTAGTGTCTTGGTCCCACTTACGACTCAAAATTCTTGTCAAAATTGGACTCCATGTAGAAATATCAATGTTTTGATTTTTCAATGCTTCTAAAATCTCATTAATACAGTCATGCATATTGCGTAACATTTTTGCATTAGGTGTCTGCACTTTTGGTAAATCCAATAATTTGTCTATGTATGTTTGTACAATTAGCCTTTCGTCTTTATATCTGTTCGTCAACAGTGTAAGCGCTGCCTTATAGTTGACCTCGTTTACGGCCAAGTGTCTAATCATCTTTTCTGCGTCGCCTCGTACATGTGATTTTAAGTACTGCATTTTTTCTGTAGCAGAAATTGTACAGTCGTCGTCAATAATTTTCTTAAATAAATCGTAGAAAGAATTCCATGATTCGTAATTTCCCGTGAAAATTGGGATGGTAATCCTGGGTAACTTGGATACCGATGTCTTATTTGAAGTCATGTCTGTCTGATAAATTTTTTCTTGTAATTTCTCTATTATTGCGTCTAGTTCATTTTGAATGTAGTCAAATTGGTTTTTACTAAAATATTCGTCGTCGAGTGTACTTTCCTCCATAAGTAACTCCATATGATTGTCTTCAATTTCTTGAAAATACTTTTCAAGGTTCGTCACAAGTGTCTTTAGGTGCCATGCCGGTTTATTTTCAGCGATGGCGGTCGATGCAGTCGATATCTTTTTCTGAAGCTGTTTTAGTCTATATTTTTGAATTAACAGCTTCGGTGAAGAGACTTTTTCCTTGTCTTCTTCGTCGATTGGAGGGTCTTTTATGTCTATAATGTCTTTTAAAATTTTGTCTTTTTCTTCACACTTCTTCAAGTACTCAATAGCCTCTTCATAAGGTTTCTTGATTTGTGTCTCAAAATAATTAAGCGTCATGTATTTATGCGTCGATAATATTTCTTGCTCGTCTAGTAGTATGTGGTCTTGTAGAGCCCTCTGGTAAATTGTATACAGAGTGACTCGTTTGTCGTCGATGTATTGTTTCGTCTTTCTTATAGTCGAAACGTCCTTAATTTCCGCTTTTATCCTTCTGATTTCGATGCTGTCATTTTCTTGCTTCTTAATAAGGTTGTTGATCTCTGAAACTTCCATGGTGTCTTCTTGGGTCCTCTGGAGTCTGGTCTATGTCTTGAATCTTCTCTCTATTTTCTTTCGTCTTCTCTGTGTCTTCTTTCGTCTTCTCTCTGTCTTCTTTTTGTCTTCATGCGTCCCTATCCTACTCTCATTAGCTACCCTGTTTGTCAGTACCAACCGCCCCTACACCCTTGGCACGGTATATGCGACTTCTCAATGAACTGGTTGAAACCGCTTGTGGAGAGCCAACCCACCGAACCGCTACCGACAAGGGATGTCTATAGGTTTGGTATAGTACTAAGTCTGTCTCAAAATGCAACAAACTGACGCTTGTTTGAGTACGCCAGCCTGCTACACCCCAGGACGTCTGTCTGTCTTGTCAAAATAATCCCTATGGGGGAAAAGAGGACCGCGTCTTTAAAAAACTCGAAGGACCATTGAAAACGACGGGGGTATGGCTGAAACCTAAATACCTGCGGTATCCTGGAAAAATGTCTGCTGTTTCACTAGCTAAAGAAAAACACTGCTTTTGCACCAAAATATAATCAATAACTGACAAAAACAAAAACGTATCAAAACAGCCTTCAAAAATATCATTCCAAATACAAAATGAATAATATAAAAAGCAAAAGTAATATAAAAAAGAGGTTGTCGCCGACATGGCGCCCCCCGGTGCAGAGCACCCAACGTTAGGCAAGGCGACAGTCTAAGCGCGCAGTCCTCTTGGATGCCCTACTCTAAAATAAGGGCACCACTGTGCACTTAGGCAGACCGGGTTCGCAGTCTTCTTTAGTGTCCTGCTCTAAAAGTAAGGGCACTACCTTGCGCACCGGTCTCCTCAAAAGTCCCCCAGCAGTCTTGACATCAACGACCCGAACAGCTCCATCTTTGCCGCGAAAAATCTGCGATATTCTTCCCCTAGGCCAAGATCCTCGAGGTAAGTTCCCATCAATGATAAGGACTGGATCATCTGGACGAAATTGAAGGCTGTCGACAGCTCGCCGCCGAGGAATTAGAGTCGGGAGAAACTCTTTGAGCCATCTTGCCCAAAACATCTCCGCCAACCGAAGAGCCTTCTTGTAATCTACTCGGCGAAGGAGGTCGGCGCTACTGCAACCTTGCAGAGCTTCTGTGGATGGCCCGCCAAGAATGAAATGAAAAGGAGTCAAGGCCTCTAAGGAATCTGCATCAACAGCTACATGAGTCAAAGGCCGCGAGTTAACTATGGCCTCTGCTTCTATTAATAAGGTCAAGAGAACTTCTTCTCGCGGAGCTCTTTCTTTTAGCACCACAGCCAAAGCAGTTTTTACTGAGCGAACCAGCCTCTCCCAACATCCGCCCATGAAAGGGGCTGACGGGGGCAAAAACTTCCATTTGATTGCCCTTTCCGCCGCGAAATCTGCCAACTTCCTTGCAGCTCCCACAAAAGCCGTCCCATTGTCAGAGTGAATTTCTTCTGGACAACCACGACGAGAGATGAATCGGCGCAGAGCCATGATCGCCGCATCAGTTGAAAGACTGCCAACGACTTCAAGGTGGACAGCCCTAGACGTTAAGCATGTGAATAAGGCAACCCAACGTTTCTCCCTCCTTCGACCAACAGCCACTTCAGTTGGGCCGAAGTAATCCAGTCCAACAAACGAGAAAGGCCGGCGGTGGTGAGCCAATCTTGCCTCGGGTAGATCGCCAAAGTCAGGTATTGGCGGTTTTGTCTTCCTGATTCTACAGGAACCGCAGCTCTTGCCTACTGCTCTAACGCTGGGCCTTAAGCCTAAAATATAAAACTTTGAGCGCAGAACGTTAACAACTGTTTCGACATTTCCGTGACCAAATTTTTTGTGGTAAAAACCAATTAAAAGCCGAACAATCGGATGCCGACCATCCAAAACAATTGGATTAACGTTCTGCGCTAATGCATCGCGCACAGCGCCAATTCGACCTGATAGTCGAATTAGCTTGTCTTCCCCCAAAAAAAGCACAAGATTTCTAAGCCGACCATGTTTCGGCAGGGAAAGACCAGCTAATAAACTCATATATTCATCTTTGGATGAATCGAGCTGCGAAGAAAGAAACAAATGCCTCTCTGCTTCTAAAATATTGTGAGCCGAAACAGGTGACAAATCCCCAGAAATTTTTGAAACCCGCCCAATATTACAATTCCGACTCGATTTAAAAGTTCTAAAAACCTCAGCACAGTTATGTGCTCGAGCAGAAGCCCGTAAAAGCCGAAGCCATTCACTAAAGCGAACGTGATCAGCAACCACCGGTGATGGAAAATCTAAAGTACGACCCGAAATCATAAAAACTAGCGCATGCTCTGGTTTTAATTCTTCAACCACCGGCGGGACGTTCACTTTAGGTTCTAAAGGCCAATCTTGTTCTGGGGCGAATAAAAACCCGGGGCCAGTAAACCACCTCGAATCAGACTCCAAATGACATTGAGCACGCGTAGCGTCATCCGCCACATTTAAAGCCGTGGGAACATAGCGCCAATCAGCGACACTCGTACTTTCCAAAATTTCACCAACACGATGGGCAACAAAAGGCTTAAAGCTACGAGCGTCGCTTCTAAGCCATTTAAGAACGGTCATGGAATCTGACCAAAAGTAAGTTCTAGAAACTACAAAACGGTGAGCCTCTACTATGTAAACTGCAAACCTAGCTGCCATGAGTGCCGCTTGCAATTCCAAGCGAGGAATGGACGCTGGCTTTAATGGCGCCAAACGAGCCTTACCACCGACAAATGCAAGCTTAACCGTACCATCTTCAAAAACAAAACGCCAAAAAGCAACACAAGCGTATGCCAACTCACTTGCGTCAGCTAAAACGTGGAGTTGACACTCAGGACGACTAAGCTCAATGTGATAAGGTCGAGAAATGGAAATACAAGATGAAATGACAGATAATTTAGAAAACCAAGCCCGCCAACTCAAAGCTGCAGAAAGCGGCAGTTCAGCGTCCCAATCAATGTTCATTCTCCAAGTCTGCTGAAATAAAATTCGACCCGCAATTACTGCAGGCAATAAAAAGCCAAGGGGATCATAAATGCGCATTAATTGGGACAAAACTACCCTTTTTGTTAACTTGGAAGGAGCCTCAGAAACCTTTCTAAAACTTAAACGGTCCTCAGAAACTTTCCAAGTTACCCCGAGAATTTTAATCTGATCAGGAGACGACGGACCTAGACCGACCTCGGTAGGATTGACTGCCCGGAGCTCCGGATCCAAAAGAGCTAAGGCTTTAGGGTCGTTTGACACCCAAGAACGCATCTCTAAACAAGCTGCTTTATGAACCGATACAATATCCACGGCCAGACGGGCAGCATACTCAGGACAATCAACACTACCAAGATGTTCCTTGACCAGTGACTCAAGGTCTGACATACACGCATGGTGAATACGCTGATGAATTGGGCCACCCGGAAGCTTACCATAAATAACCCAGCCTAGCAAAGTTTCAATGGCAACTGGCTGATCACTAGAGCCTCTGCGGACGTCTTGCGGCAAGGTTAACTGCCAATTGTCGGCACCAATTAGAAGCATAGGCTTAGCTTCCTCGTAGCTGAGCTCCGTAACCAGGTCAGCTAAATAAGTCAACTTCTCAATTTCGGATACCTTAGCCGACTGGCAAGTTACGCCCAGACCAGGTATAGAACCAACCGAGTTTAAAGAAAAGACCTTGTTTTTAAACCTTCCCTTTACCTTCAGGTTGACATATTGAACGTCAGTTTCCATGACGAGGCCTCCAATACAGTTGACCTTCATCGGTCTGGAAACTCCTTCCGCTCCAACTGCCTCTGCGACTCTCCTGTCCACAAGCGTCGCTGTTGACCCATCATCCAAAAGAGCGTAAGTGTCGAAATTTCCTTTAGGTCCCACAACAGTCACAGGCACCACCTTAAGAAGAGGCCTAGCTGAAGAGACGGAAAAATCAGAGTCACCTGCTAAAGTTGGGTCACCGTTGCGCGCGTGAGAAACATCAGCAACAGCTTCTGGCTCTGGATTCGGAACAAGATGAGTCACATCGTCCGATGGCTTATGAAGAAGAGAGTTGTGTAAACGACTATACTTACATCCTCCAACGCCGCAAGTCTTTTTGCATTGACGGTAAAAATGTGAACCTTTTTTCAGGCACCTGTAGCAAACCTAATGGTCAAGCACCCAACGCCATCTGTCTTCAACAGGAAGAGACACGAAGACACTGCAGTTCTCGACGATGTGCCTACCCTGACAGTACAAACAAATCTCGCTAGATGGCGCTTTAGGTTTGACACTTACCCGTCTCGCCGACAAATTTGAAGGCGGCGATCTAGAGGTGCCAGCGAAACAATCCTCTGTGGTTGACACGTGAACTCTCACTGGCAACTTTTTGTTCCTGTCAGAGCTGTCATCAATCAAGCCAAACTGTAAATGAAGGTTGGCCTGATGTGTCAAAAATTCTGACAGAATTTCTAATTTGAATAGGCCTGAATTTGCTCTAGTAAAAGCAAAGTCTAGCCACTTTTGACGAAGGGGCGCAGTAAGCTTTCCCAAAACCGACGCGAAAAGTTCTGGAGAAGCGAGATACTCCACAGCTTTAAGCATTCGAATAGTTGAAACACAATTTCGTAAAATACAAGCCAAATGGTGAAGCTCCCTGCCCCCGTCAAAAGCAGATAACTTAGGTTCCGCTTTTACCGTGCTAACGAGATGAATGATAAGCAATTCAGACCTACCAAATTGCTCGTCTAATGCTGCCATGATCTCACTAGGATCATTGGCAAGAACGAGCAAAGAGGCCACAGCCTCCCGGGCGATACCTCGGAGGGCGTTGTTAAGTCTGCCTATATTCTCTGCAGGCGAAAAATTATCTTTAGAGTTTAAATAATGACTTTTGAAAGTCAACCAATCAGATGGAGAAGCCGCAGAGAACATAGGCAACCTTACCTCGCCGCCTTTATTACCGCCACGGGAGAGGCCCGTGATGACCTCCGCTAACCGACGGAGGTCACTACCCTCTTGTGTATGTGTACAGGGATCTGCTAAATTTTTATTCATGAAACAATAATCACGTTTTTGTGTACCTAAATGTGTGTTTATTGTTTTGTGGTTATGCAGCGATACAGAAGGTATTGCACAAGGAATGTCAATCATGTCGGCGCGACAGGGCGCGCCACCGGTGACTGCATTAGACTGCAGTGGCCTGACCTCCTGGACAGTGCTGGCAGCGCAGCAGCTGCGGACGGCACGTCTAGGCTCAGGAAACGCAGGCCGCTGGTCCCGATCCAAAGGGACGTCAACCGCTGAGGCATCTCCATCACAGGCCCTGACAGGCGACGAAGACATAGGCTGCGGCTGGTCCTGGACCAATGAGACACCAGCCACTGTGGCATCTTCATTAAAGGCACGAGGCGAAGAAATAGGCCGTGGCTGGACCGGATGATGACACTGCAATTTTTGAGAACTTTGACTACATTTTTCTAGCCAACTCTCTACGTTTTTGCCAGATACTGACGCGTCCGAATAACGACTGGCCGCGTCAGCATCAATGGCAGCAAGTTTTGCGTTAAGTTGCACTTCTGCAAGCTTGCGCTCGACCGCAGCCATCTGCTGAAAATATTCGGCTTCAGCAGCCGCTTTTCGAGCAGTAATGACAGCTGCGGAAGAAGTCGAGCGCTTTGAACTACGAAAACTAGCACTTTTCCTGGAATCGGCGAGTTCCTCCGACATGGGTAAGGCGGAGGACAAAACATCCTGACCCTCTGACGATACAGCAGGTGGCGGATCACTATGACTCGCCGATTTCGCAGCGGCAGCTGCCGCGGCCGCAGCCATACCCCGGGTAAGCATTTAAATAAGAGGAAATGACTTACACACGAAAAAGAAAAGAAAATTTAATTTAGCTAGGGTTCAAATATAATAAAAAAACGGGAGAAGGACCAATGAAAACGACGGGGGTATGGCTGAAACCTAAATACCTGCGGTATCCTGGAAAAATGTCTGCTGTTTCACTAGCTAAAGAAAAACACTGCTTTTGCACCAAAATATAATCAATAACTGACAAAAACAAAAACGTATCAAAACAGCCTTCAAAAATATCATTCCAAATACAAAATGAATAATATAAAAAGCAAAAGTAATATAAAAAAGAGGTTGTCGCCGACAACCATAATGTAGAGTCAACTAGCTATAAAAAGTGTCTATGTAAAGTGTGAGTGTCGTGTTTATGTCCATCAAAAATATTAATTTAAAACAAAACTTAGTGTAGCTGTTTAGTAGTGTTTTGTTAGTGTCATAGCTAGCCGACTATACATGATTTGGAAAAGGGAAAAGCTATTACATTACCTACAACCCGGTTCAACAATAGCCTAGCCCTAACCATATTACGACGTACATATACATAAATAGATAAGTACGGGAATGTCCGTTACCATGAGACCTAAGGTAACAGACGGAAAGTGGGAAGGATAAAAAGGATGTGTACGGCGTGCAATGTACACAGGAAATGATTAGCTCAAGCTAGCGGGCCAGGCTCAGCCTCACTATTTAAGGGCATGAAGGTGTCTTCGCCACTTGAGAGGAGCGGATCATCCGGCTAGGGCGGGAACATCGCTTTGCAGGAGATAAGAGAGACTCAACTGCAGGTGGAAGAGTACTTTATTTACAATTACAGCTAGTATTTATATGAAAATATTTACACACACATTGAGAGATCTTACAGTAAATATGCTGATTAACAATATGGAATTTGGACGTCTCGATGTGATTCAGCAGCTGACGAATGCTGCGCATGTTCGGGTCAACGATCGGTCATTGTTGATGCTGAACAACTGTAAAAAGTTGACACGTTATTTTGTTACACAATAAAACCAACATAAATGTAGACCTAAAATTATTTTATTTTTAGTAATTTCATCAATAGATTTCTTACTCAGTAAATCCAAGAATAAACTTTAATACAGGCAGTATTGCACACCACATCCTTATATTAATTTCCCTTTATTTAAATATATCAAATGTAGCTAACAATACCTTCTTCATTCATTCATTATACGCATCGCGGCTTCGCACCGCGCCACAATGCTCAAACTATAAAATTCAAACAAATCGTAAAATCAACGAAGAACAGTGTTGTATTTTACAATAGTTAGATAGGTATGCATATGTATACTGCCGGAGCACTGCAGCACGATTTCTTTGAGGCGCGAGCGAGAAACATAAGGCTATCACTTTCGCGCGTTTCTTCTGTTCAACTTCAACGGGTACAAAGTCCAAACAGGCTATCTTGACGAGACGCTGACTGTACCTATAAAATTGGTAAACTATAGTAATATAACGAAGAATTTTATTGTTTACTCCCATTTTTTTATACTGCCAAGTCACATTAGCACGTCACCATGATTCATTTTATTCATCCGTTCACTGCTATAGTAGCCGGTCCTAGTGGACGTGGAAAATCAAATTTTGTTACTAATTTTTTAAAATATTCTAATCAAGTATGTAATCAGGATTTTTCCGAAATCATATGGTGTTATGATGAAATGCAACCATTATACAATGTAAATAATGTCAATTACAGTCAAGGCATTCCAGATTTGAGTATGTTTGATGGGAAATACCCTAGACTTCTAATAATAGATGATCTCATGAGAGAGTCAGATGGTCGAATAGTTGATATTTTTACAAAAGGTAGCCATCATAGAAATCTTAGTGTATTCTATATTACACAAAACATATTTCATCAAGGAAAAGGACAACGTGATATTTCTTTAAATTCAAGTTATTTAGTTTATTTTAAAAATCCTCGAGATAGAACACAGATACTTCATTTGGCTCGTCAAGTATATCCTGATAATGTTAAATTTGTAGAAGAAGCTTATAAAGATGCAAGTGCCCAAGCTCATGGGTATCTTTTTATCGATCTTAAACAATCCACAAATGATATATGTCGTTTTAAAAGTAAAGTATTTCCATTCGATGGTCACTGTACAGTATATGTACCAAAAAAAGGGTATAAATATGAAGCACAAAAAACTATTTCAGTCAGTTTCAAATAATGACTGAAGTGGATACATCTGAGTCAAAGCATAATTTAAGAGCATTGCTTATACTAAAAGATCATTATCGCGAAGCATTGTTAGAAAACTGTAATGATAATGAAATAAATCAAATTTGTGAGTGTATCTTAAAAAATTTCCAGGGAAAAATTCAAATTAGAGAGAGTAGTGAATCTATTTTTAATATTTGTAAATTTAACTGTTTTGTTTCTACTGATGCTGTATAGCTTATTAGCTGATAATATAATTTAATACATCGGAAAAGTATTGATAGTATTAAAATTATGATTGGAAGAGTTACATCTCACAAAAATTTACTGAGGGCATTATTAACATTAAAACCCAAGTACAGAGAGGTATTGTTAAAAAATTGTGGGGATAAAGAAATAAATTGCATAACAGAATGTATTTTTAATGTTTTAAAAGGAAAGGTACCCTTAAAAGGCAAGGACAAAAGTAAAATGAGAAAACATAAAAGTGTATTGAGAAAGTTAATTTCAAAAGGGCCCCACAAAACTAGAAAACAAATTTTTGTACAAAAAGGTGGAGCATTTTTACCGATTATTCTTGGTTTTGTTCTTAGCGCAATTTTGGGTTCAATTATAAATTAAAAATGGAAAGTGCTAAGAAAATGATACTTATTGAACCTGAAGTTATAGAGAGACTGAAAGCGGATACTAATAATAATAATGCAAGTTCTAATAATTTATCACGCTTGGATGAAGAAATGCATAAAGTTTTAAAAACAAAAAAAGAGGACACAGAAAAATGGGCTCTTTACTTTCAAACATTACAAAGATATCTACATTTTATTGGAGAAAATCGAAAACCATTACAAATACCTATACTACCCTTCGATAAAAAAGAAAATGTAATAAAAGATACAGTTAAGTCAGAGGACGGTGCAGACAATAAAGAGTTTTCAACTAAGCCAAACGATAACAATGTCTTTATGTATCCTGGATTACGATGGCTCTGGATTTCGGGAGCAAAAATCAACAGCAAGGTTTTGGGTTCGATATGTGTCTTTATTCCCAAAGGATATGTACCTATCTATATTCTACTATAGCCGGGTTAGCGACATCTAACATTTTAGAATAAAAACAATTGCAAACACCTGATTCGATAGATTTACAATAAATCAATAAATTTAGCACAGATGGCGCTAACAGGAACAAAATAAAGGGTGCTGTCTGTGACATGCTGCCACCTCAAAGTCATAGTTAGGCAAAAAAGTCTAGAAACAAACTAATTCTGAATACAAGGAAAGTGGCAAATTTCAATTTAACTAATTTAATTTCTACTCTTCTTTGCCAATCTGTGACTAACTTGGAATATGCTTTATCAAGTTATCTAGTGCCAAATAAGCAAAGTATACAGAAAAAATAAATAAATAAATGTTTACTACAAAAACATAAAGCAACTTATCTTAGTTGGCATTAGAAACCTGATTAGGGCTATATATATTGAAACAAGAAACAAATAAAATTTATTTAAACATAACTTAAATAAACATGTTTGGTTAATAAAGAAATAAGTAAGTGTTTTAAACGAATTTTAAAGACTAGGGTTAAGTAGGGCTAAGTAGGGGTACCTAAGGAAACCTAAATTACTAAATTATTTATCGATGGGTAGTGGGCAAATGACGTTAAAGCTTCGTGTGATGATCCCTCGCGCGGTTTGGATTTGGGCGACCCTCGTGACCCCGTCGCGTCCCTGGCAGCAGCCGACGATGCGCCCCATCCTCCAGAAGCAAGGCGGAAGTCGAGCCTCCTTCACCAGCACGACCGTGCCGACGCTAAGACTTTGACCCTTGCAGCTCCTCCACTTCGAACGCTCCTGAAGCAGACTTATATAATCTCTCGACCACCTACGCCAAAAATCTTGTTGCAATTGTTGTAATTGTTGGTAATGTGTTAGGCGGTTCGTAGGTACAGTAATATAGTCATAGTCAGGTATAGAAATAGGCGTCCTACCAATAAGGAAGTGGGCTGGAGTTAAACAAAAAACCTCGTCATTGTTTGAACTTGGTATAGGGCACAAAGGGCGGGAATTTAAAATTCCCTCAATTTGAATTAATATAGTGCTAAATTCCTCGTAGGTCAATAGGGCTTGTCCTAGGACTCGCTTAAGGTGAAATTTACATGACTTCACTGCGGCTTCGTGTAAACCTCCCATATGTGGGGTGTACGCGGGTAAAAATTTCCATTCTATCCCTTTGACGGCACTGGAAGAAATTAAATCATTAGAGAAATCTTTTAGAAATGTAAATAGCTCCCTTAACTCGTTATTGGCCCCATGAAAAGTCGTGCCATTATCACTCAGCAATTCTTTCGGTTTTCCCCGTCGAGCAGTGAATCGACGAAGAGCAGATAAAAATGCAGTACTTTCCAACCCTGTTACTAACTCAGTGTGGATAGCCTTGGTACTTAGACAAACGAAAATTGCAATGTAACATTTGTATGATTTAAATCCACGGCCTCTCCTGTCTCTAACAGTAAACGGTCCAGCGTAATCAACCCCCGTCGATAAAAAGGGTGCTGCAGGCGTTACCCTTGCTGAAGGAAACTGGCCCATGATAGGAGTGGTTGTCGTTGGTTTGGCCTTGAAGCACGACACACATTTGTGTACTATTTGGTTAGCTAAGCTCTTACCATGCAACGGCCAGAAACGGTCCCTCATCGATGACAACAATAGCTGCGGTCCGGCGTGAAACAGTCTCACATGCTCGTCGCGTGCTATCAGCTTAGACAGAATATGACCGTGTGGAAGAATGATAGGGTGTTTTTTGTCATGTTAGTAAGGTGAGTGTGTTAGTCGACCTCCTACTCGAATAAGACCGTTTTCCATAAATGGATTCAGACTCAGTATATTCGACGTCTGTGGAATCGGTTTATTATTTTTCAACAAATTATATTCGATTGGGTGCGATTCTAATTGCGAAAATTTAATTAAATTATTTTGAGAATTGTTTAATTCATGAACTGAAAGTGAAGAGGTTAATTTTTTGTTTGGATTCTTTGAATTGTGTATAAAACGTAAAATATAGGCAAAGCAACGTTGTAACTTGGAAAAACTTGAATATTTTTTAAATAAATAAGAAATAAATTCGTTCGGTTGTATTTTTACAGAAACATTACAATATGTTGCGTCCTGCTCGCGTAACGTTTTTTTTATTGATACATCAATAGGGGTAGGGTTGGCAGAATTGTTATCAACCTGTGAAGAGCCCGATGCGTGAGAAGGCCAATCGTCATTTGACCTTGATAACCAGGCGGGCCCCTCCCACCAATGACTACAACTAACCAACTTGTCCGCCTGCAGACCTCTCGTTAAAAAGTCGGCTGGGTTGTCAGCAGAGGGAATCCAATGCCATTCATTGTAATTGGTGTATTTTCTTATTTCATTAATTCGGTTTTTTACAAAGGTATCCAATTTTTCTGGATTTTGTGATTTGATCCATGACAACGCGACATTTGAATCTGACCAAAAACTTTTACTCGAAAAATTGCATTTAAGCGCGCTGTTTACTTTATTGTATAATGTAGTTAGTAAGACAGCCGATCGCAACTCTAGCCTGGGTATAGTTTCCTTACGAGCCACTCGTGACTTGGAGCATAATAGGCGCACCAATATACTACCACATCTATTTATAGAACGCATATAGATAGCAGCTCCATACGCGCTCAATGAACTATCGCAAAACCCATGCAGTTCTATTATTACGTAATCATTGATAAGGACCGGTCTCGGAATGCGTAAAGAGTTAAGTAAGTATAGCTTGCTATAGAACATTGACCATTCATTAGACCATTCGCTTGGGAGATTTTCGTCCCAGTCGAGTTTGTTTTGCCACAGTCTTTGAATGTATAATTTAGCAACGATTATGACCGGACCTAATAGTCCTAAAGGATCGAAAATAGCGGATGAAATGGATAAAACTTTTCGTTTAGTCAATTGTTTTGGCATTGGTTCCTCTTTGCGTGAGTACAATAAATTATCGCTACGACTACACCACGCGAGGCCGAGTACCTTGCGTAGCGGTTCAGGACCTAGTGCGGTGGGTACAGTGTTCGATTGTGTGTTGTTATGAGTATCTTCACTTACCGCTTTTAAGATCGTAGGTGAGTTCGATTCCCACTTACGTAAGTTGAAGTTAGCACCGCGGAGAATTTGGTCGACACGAACAGCTGTCTCAGCTACCTGCTGCTCATCATCCCCTCCATGAAGAAAATCGTCCATACAAAAATCTCTAGTTATCGCTGCAGCTGCTGACGGAAACTCCTCACGATATTCATTTGCTAATTGCAATAGACACCGCGTCGCTACATACGGTGCACACTTTAGGCCGAAGCTAAGTGTAGTAAGGGCATAAGTAACCAAGGGTTCTGTAGGATTTTCCCGCCACAGGATGCACTGCAAATGTCGTTGGTTAGGTTCAATAAATATCATTCGATAAAAGTTTTTTATATCAGCGCAAATCAAAAATCGATTTTTTCTGAATCTTAGTAAAATATCGATAAGATTATCTTGTTTCATTGTACCCTTGAATTGGATATCGTTCAACGATTTGCCTGTACTTGTTTTATATGACGCATCGATTACGACTCTTAACGGGGTGGTGGTCTTGTGCGGTGTAAGAACAGCGTGGTGGGGAAGATAATTACAGGACTTGGTAGGTTCGATTTCAATCATGTGTCCTGCATTTTTAAACTCTCGCATAAAGTTAACATAACCTTGTTTATATTCGTTATCTCGTTCAAATTTGGATTCTAACGTTTTAAAACGTTTGAAAACTGCTGGTCTCGATAGCCCGAGAGCTGACGACGATTCTTTCAAAGGTATCGTCACCACAAAGCTACCATCAGACGATCTTTTGTGAGTAGCAAATACCTTTTCACACTGAGTTAAATCGTCATCTGGTAGTACTAGTGACTCATCATCATCACTGGTGTTCCATATAGACTGTGAATAACTATTCATTACAAAATTGCATCGAACTTGGTTTGGAAAAAATGGGATATTTATAGCACCGGATACCACCCATCCCAAACGTGTCCTATGTAGGATAGGCAGACCCTCGCCCAGCCTATGTTGCCCCACACACAACAAAGAATAAAACTGTTCCGCCCCAAGAATGAGGTCAATGTCACCACCTTCGAGGAACGACTCATCAGCTAACTGATAACGCCGGGGAATGTTAAAGGTAGGTAAATTAGCTGTGTAAGAAGGTAGATTACAAATTTTCGGTACAATGAAAAAAGACATATCGGTAGTATATGAACCATCCCTTGACTGCAATGTTAGGTTACATAGTTGGTTAATATTGGTTATATTTTCATTAAATCCTATTACCTCCATATTAATTCGGTGAGTTGGTAAATGTAGTTTTTTAAATGCGTTCTCGGTTACATAATCAGCCTGTGAACCAGAGTCAAGCAGCGCTCGGAACATATGTAGTTCGTTATTCGCGTCAAAAATCATTACTTGCGCTGTGGATAATATAACAAGTTTATCGGTTTGTTGCACTGTCGTATTCGCTACTTGACGATTGGTAAACAAGTTAACAGTCTGAGATTCTGAAGAAACTTGAGGTATTATTGGTTCTGGGATCGTGTGCATAGTCGATTGTGTATAGGTATTATTTGTTTGAGTGTGATTCTGGTTAGATTGAAGGTGTAAGAGAGTATGATGCTTACCCTTGCACGTTCTACAGTTGGAAGCTCGGCAGTTGTTTACCATGTGATTGGTACCTAGACAATTTATACATATACCTAACCTTTTTACTACACGAATGCGTGTCGGTGCATTCAAAGCCAAAAATTTAGGGCACTGATTAATAT
>CATNWD010000024.1:0-10929 GCA_951230895.1 Carpatolechia fugitivella | reverse complement strand
ACAAAATCAATAACACCGAAACTCGGTGATATAGTTCAGATAAAAGGTGATACAAAAAACCGCGAAAACTGGAAGATTGGGAAGATCGTATCTTTACTTAAAGGATCCGACGGTCAATGCAGGGTGGCACGAGTGAAGGTCGATGATACTGAATTCACTCGTTCCATCAGTCATCTTTACCCGTTGGAAGCCGAACTCGTTATACCTGAAAACGAAGATACGATTAATATGTCAGAAAGACAGAATATTATTCCAATATCATGGAACTTACCAGTATCTGGTGAGCTAGAATCCTCTGCGCATTTAAGTGATATTGCACACAATATCCCAGCTAGCTGTGACGAACCTGAAAGAGAGAGATAGCACTTCTGTAAATCCTCGAGACAGTGAAACAAGTCAATCAGTTGAAATGATAGAAGATCATGATAATGGGGTAATGGAGACAGACGTCGCATGTGGAACTGAGAGCGCCGAATTGAATGAAAGAGAACACAATACTGATGCAAGACAACCAAGAGACGCGTCACTCAAGGCTCGTGAGAAAATACGAGAATGGACGCGAGACTTAATGGACTTATTGTAATTCTGTCGTCGTCGGGAGTGTCGCGAATGATCGCGATGTTCCAACTCATACCATAAATATCAAACCTGTAAGTATGAATGAATATGGCAACATTATATTTACATACATAGACAAAGTAGAAAAGAGACGCTTAAGTATGGCGGCTCAGTTGTGGTAATCCTGCGCCGCCGAAAGTGTGAGAAGAGCCCCGTTTAATCCTGAACATGAGCTAAGTAACCTGCGAGAATCTTTCATACTAGTCTTAGTTTAAACTATTAATAACGTGTTAAAATATACTTACTGAATACCGACTCAAAGTAGCCCTGGCCTCGCCGCGGTCGCCACGGCGGGGAGGGCAGATTAAAACAACGGCGTAACGAGCTCGTGCACGCATAGTTGATAAGGCGTCTTGGCCAGGACGGCCAATTATTGCTAGCATAAATGAATAACGAGCTGATCGGCATAATATCGTTCTTGCTGAGGCTCCCGCGGTAACAACCTAATAACCTGACTAAATAAGGAATCTTCCAACATATAGCGTACCTGCTGGAGGTCCCTCTGTATCAATATAATAACTTGAGTATATAAGGAATCTAACAATACATAACATACTTGCTGAAGATTCCTCGGTATCAATATAATAACCTAAACAAGTAAGGATCATGTCGGCACACCATCGTACGTGCTGAAGGCTCCACTAATACATCTATCACTAAATGAATAATCTGTTAGATTATAGAAATAATAATTCACTAAAAGGAATAATAATAATAATGATATGATGTCTAATAAAATAATTATAATAGACGGTATGATAGGTTCTCGTTACTAAGCACACATGAGCAATGTGTTATAAAATTACAGGCAGGAGAAGCGAAGCAGAAACCAATCATTATAATAAGGAGAGAAAGGACAGCAGCACTCAGCCAAAGGGATATCAACATAATCCTTCAAAGGGATCCAGACCAGGAGACACTTGGTGAGTGTTTCCACCCAAATAATATTCGCACTCGGTCGCGACAGTAATATTGCATGTATTGAAGTGAAATAAAAAGTAATGTAATGTACATGATATAAACTTTAATATGAAGCATGTTTAATGTGAAATAAGAACCTATCGGTGTTCTCCATTAAAATTGCTGTATGTAATGAACTAGGGAAAGCTGAATTTTTCTCTAAATCTATATGGAAAGTTGTGAATAGACACAGAAACAAGAAAAATTGAAAAAGAAGTGAAACTTTACTAAAATATTTGACGACCCTAAGCACAAGTGTCAAATTGACTACTTACTGGGAAGCCTCGACAATTAGCATGTAAGGATTTATGTAAATAAAGATTTTTTTTATTTTTTTTTAGGCATGCAGCGGATTTGTTTTCTATTCTAATAAATTTGACCAAGGCGATGTATCAATCACAGGTAACAAACAGGATGCATTAAATTCATTAAAAGACAGTACTCAAAAAGTCAATGACTGCGTAATTTGGCCAAAAATCACACCAAAAGAGATCTCACGACTTTGATTATTTATATTTTTATAATGATTTCAAGTTAAAAACATAAAATATTCTATTGGGCAGTCGATTTCCAAGACTGAAAGAATAGATAAGTAGGGTTACTAGATAAGTAGCTACTATAGTACTAGGAAAGACGAAATATTATTTCATGAGCATAAATGTTTTAATGAGTTTTTAATTTTAAGCAGACTGTTGTTCAAAATTAGCAGATGGACTTGCAGCCACAGGATTGTTGGTTCCACGCGCCAGCGAGACCAGCAGTGATGGCACCGATCTCAGCTCCAGCGAAGGCGCCAGCGATCTCAGCTTCGGCGATGGCAGCGCCGAGGTTGGCAGTGGCGGGGTATGCCGGCTGCGGGTATGCGCAGCTGCCAGAGATGGTCACAAGGCCGCTAGCGGGCACCAGGCCGCCGAAGGAGAGTCCGCCGAGCACTGGGACTGTGCCCTTGACAGTGGTGGCGCCGGACACGCCCAGCTCACCGGCCACCAACACGTCTCCGCTGCCCAAGGCGTTGCAGCCGCCTGCACCGTAGCCAGCGCCGTAGCCCAGACCCTTGCCGCAGCCGAAAGTCGGCTTGGGTTTACCGCAGCCGCAAGAGCTCATCACACTCTGGAAATAATTCATCAATAATTAGCGACACATCATCTTCATCACCATCAGCCTGTAGACGTCCACTGCTGGACAAAGGCCTCCCCCAAGGATCTCCACAACGACCGGTCCTGCGCTGCCCACATCCAACGGCTTCCCGCGACCTTCACCAGATCGTCGGTCCACATTGTGGGGGGCCTACCCACGCTGCGTCTTCCGGTGCGTGGTCGCCATTCGAGAACTTTTCTGCCGAAGTGTCCATCGGTTCTCCGTGCAATGTGCACTGCCATTTAAGTTTTATTTTAATTTTATTTTAGTTTAGTTTATTTTATTTGGGTGATTTACAGCCAGTAATAACAATGTATAAAAAACTAAACTAAACAATGCCAATTATAAATCTCCACCGATATATAAAACAGTATGGAATTGATACTGGAAGAAATTAAGTACTCACTGATAATTACAATTCGGTGAGTAAAAAATTAAATACCTAATTGTTCAAGTTTGACCATATATAGCAATTTAGAATTTGGAAAAAGAATGAAAAATAATGTCGCAAATAATAACAGTGCACAAGGTACAAGACATAATACCTACTACTGTTAATTTAAAACTCATATTAACATAAAAGTATATTACGTCCTAAAACTGTCAAAATAGCTATTTGCAAGTTGACATCTTATAGTTCTGCAGCTTGTAGAAGATATTATTATATCAATGAAAGATGACATAACTTTGTAAGTTCTGCAAGCTCTTTATGAAAAATGAGTTTCTCCTATAATTCGTTTTTGCAAATGGTACATGAAGCAATGAACGTTCTCTAAGACCCAATAAATTTGTCCGGAAATAAATCTTCTGCAGTAATTCAGGGCTATCAACAACCGTTAACAATTTTAGATAAGTTGCACATATCGCTTATATTACGCCTAACACTAAGTGGTAAGAAATGATAACGCTTACATCTGAGCGTATAATCCAGTGACTACTGTCTCACTTTAAAATCTAAGTCTCGCAATTCTTCGGGCTATGTCAGCAACTTTGGCTTGCCTGTGAATCTCACAATTTCTGATTCGATCTCGCAGGGAAACTCCGAGCATAGCCCTTTCCTTTGCCCTTTGTGTGACCTTGAGCCTTTTTATGAGGCCTATTGTGAGCGACACAGATCAAACAATTTGGCCCTTCTTATACAAAGTTAAAGCTAATTCTTCTTACCTGGATGAGGCAGGCCTGGAAGCAGAGGAACAAGATGGCGAAGGTAGACATGTTGTTCGATTGTTTTCAACGGAATGCTGAACCTAGAATGATATTTGCCAGGCACAACGGCTCTTTTATACCGGAAGATATGAATATGAATATACCGAAAGTTTAGAAGGTATACACACGTTTAGAGAAAATTAGGTCAGAAGTTGTGATAGTGAAATTACATTTGAAAATGTTATCACTATGTAGGTTTAATACGGATTTAAAAACCACAAAAAATCACGTTTCACTATAACCAAGTATAAATAATTTAATTTTTTAAATATGTAGGTCATGATAAGAGTATTTTACTCTAGTATAAAAGGAGGAGCATGAATCAGAAAATTATTCGACATTTAGTTTTCGAACAGCACCAACTACAATGGCAGCCAGATTCGCCTTCGTCCTCTGCGCTTCTGCGCTTTTGGTACAGGTATGTTTTTTCTAACCTTAATGAAGAAAACTGTCTCTCCTTTTTGGATAGATATATCCAAGTTTAATTTATCCAAGTTAAGTTTAGTTTTTTTACATATTCTGATGAATACTTTCTTGAATGTGGAGTGAGACAAAGAAGACTGACTTCACCCAAACTGTTCAAGTATGTTAACCAGCTCATCGAGGACGCATGCATGACGGCTGCCATTGTGGATGACATCTGTGTTAATAACTTTTCTCCGACACGCTCGAAAATGTGATCATTAATGCCAAAAAACAGTACGCGAAGTGACTCATTTTTGGACGGAACATTGCCCCATACAAAACAGCGGCCAGCAATGTGCCCTCAAACGGCCTAGGCCGGCAAAGTAACTTTCGTCTAGAAATTTCAATATTTTTGAGTGTTTTTACAGGATAATTCTAAATTCAAATTTTATAATATGAATCGTACACGAATCGTAGTGATTGGAATTGGCTGTATGATCTGATGACACTGGCACAGAACACAATGAAACTCGCACAAAACACAATTAAACTCGTACACAATAAAAGTCCTCGTCCAGCAATAACTAATTTTGCGGCCGCGGCAGTTACGTAGATGACATGGTGGCTGCTGAGCCCCTCGATTGGCGGCGGAAACTATTGAATACATGTGAATTATATGCGAGGAAAAAATTGATTAAAATATAATGAGAAAAAGAGTGAGTTCATGCTGTTTAGTGTTCAACTGAAATCCCACCCATTACTCTAAACGGTACACCTTTGACCCGTGTTTCCCAATTTAAATATCTCGGCCATAATGTCACAGAGAACTTGAGTGATAATTTAGACCTAGAAAGGGAACGCAGAGCATTATCGATACGTGGTAACATGTTGGCACGCAGGTTCGCTTGTTTTACAGTTAAAAATAACCCTTTTTACACGAGCAGTCTATGGCCCAACTACACGCAGAAAGCCCTGCGTATTCAATACAATAATGTCTTTAGGGCGTTGTTTGGTCTCCCTTGATACTACAGTGCCTCTGGCATGTTCACCGATGCTGGAGTCGATGACTTTTATGCAGTAATACGTAAAAAGGGTGCGTCGTCGTTAGTAAGGAGTGCGAGGGAGCGCAAACAGCGTCCTGATGATGGTCGGAGACAGGTTGGACACGTACTGCACTGGCTGCTGGGGGGGTGTTTCTGTATTTCATGTTTTGTTTTGATTTATTATGTGCCTATTACTACTAACGTAGTCGTAAGTTGTCTCATACTAACATATCTATGGACTCGATTCTGATAAAAAATTGTTTTTTTTTTTCAATTTTATTTCACTCATTTGTTTTCTTAACTTTATGCAGTCGATCGCGGCGTACCCAGGCGGCTGCGGCTGCGACAACTGGAAGAGCTGGGACGCAGCCTCCATCTACACGGGTCCAGCCATCGCCTCGGCCAGCGGTGGATGTTTCGACGTCTCTGTCGCCTCCCCCTTAACACCCAGCGGCATCGCCGTCGTGTCTGAGAACTCCATTGACGGCGTTCTCGAAGTGGTCGGTTCCCTGCCTGTCCTAGCTACAGTAGCTCTCGAAGGTGCCGTGCCGTCGTCTGGTGCTGCTGGCACCTCCTACAGCTGCGGCAGCGGCAATGTCGGCATCTCGAGCGAGAGCCTCGCTGCCGCTGGTCTCGGCGTCGGCCCCGCCCGGCTGGCCGGCTCTGCGGGTTGCGGGTGCGGCGCTAGAGCCAGGATCGCTCGCCCTAAATGTGGCTGTGCTTGTTAATCTGTGGTGTAACAACAATAATGATCGTCTTTTAACCTAATAAACGCAAACCTCTGACATTAAAATCTTAGTCTTTTTCTATTCCTGTAAAAATTGCACTTTTCGCAT
Organism: Carpatolechia fugitivella; assembly: GCA_951230895.1. Lineage (NCBI taxonomy): Eukaryota > Metazoa > Arthropoda > Insecta > Lepidoptera > Gelechiidae > Carpatolechia > Carpatolechia fugitivella. The sequence goes on along the minus strand of CATNWD010000024.1, from coordinate 4,724 downwards.
GGCTAGTACCCAAAATAAGAAAAGGTATGCGAATTTTTAAAAATGGAGATGTAAACAGGCACATGAAATACAATATTGAACAATATTGTATTGTAGTATACAATTTGTTCAGTTTATGGACGTTTGTAAGAATTTGGTTGGAGACGAAGGATTCTTCTATTTTATTATGTTTATCTGTCAGATCGGGTTATTATAGGATGGGTTCTGACAGGTTCAAAATATTTCATACGACGTTAACAACTTTTTTTAATAATATTCAGTTTAAAAACCATAATAGCTAAAATTAAAAAAAAAAGTAACTTCACTTCTTATTTTATCATTGAACAGTATGTAATTTTACTTAACAAATAAATAAATAAACGAAATAAAAGTTTTTAAAATTTTAATCTGTCAGAGCTCATCCTATACTTGTAGGAACCCAAGTATAGTTTGATATTTGAGCTACAAATACAATACCTTTTGCTGGATATCTATGGCCTACGGAGTCTCACAGTAGAAGAGTTATGGCTGGTTTACACGTATTAAGTTGTCAAGTAGCAACTAAATTTTAACAAAATTTTAAGTAAGTGTTTCAAATCAAATCTGTAATAAATATAATAAATAAAATAATAAAGTATAATAAAATATTTATTTTTATATAATTAATATTATATTATAATTTATTTTTTATATTATATATTTTTTAATGATTAATATTTAATATTAATAATATATTAATCATTAATGTTTTTATACCTATATAATAATATATATTAAAATATATCCAAAAAATAAACATAAAACACTCGCACTGAACTTCGCACTTCGCATTTAACTTAAAATTAACTAAATCGCGCCTTTCCAAACGTGTCAAGTGACAGGCCACGCCCACCAACTTACCCGAAAAATAGAAAAAGTTCTAATCTACTCGTTTACTTGCACACTAAATTTTAACTTGCAACTTACTACTAAATTTGCTGTTTACACGCATTAAGTTGCTTAAAATTTAGTTAACTACTAAACAACTTAATACGTGTAAACCAGCCATTAGGGATAAAAGCAAACAAAAGTGTCACCTTTAAACAATTTAATTAAATCAACAGGTGCAAGGTTTTTTATTTTTAGCATTTAAAGGTTTGGTGTTTTGCTGTAACTGCGCCGGGAATTGGCAGCCAGCACTGGCCACAGCCGAGCCAGTAGACGGGACCGTTCCGTCGACGCCGACCATGCCGTACACCGGGAAACACCCGCTCACTTTGATCGTGCCTCCGATTGGCAGATCCCCAGTTATGGTCACGTCACCAAACTGTAAGTTTGGGACCACTTCTGACACTGTTGCTGGTGGCAAACCAGCTTGACTGGCGAGAACACTGTTTATAGGCGTGAATGTCGCACTTGTGATTTTCATTGGCGCTTCCGCTCCAAACATTTGGCCAATGTTGGCGCCAAGTTTTGCGCCGGAGTTGCAAGGGCTGTTGTTGTGTGTTGGGGGTACATTGATGTTTGGTGCGTTGTTTCCATTGCACGGCAAAGACTGACTGTATGCTCTCTGGAAAGTTGATATTGCTATGATAAGACTTGGGAAAATATATAAAATAATGCAAATTTAAATGATGTACAAGTAAAATGGTAGTGGGCTTGACACGTCTGTCGCAGAACCGACGAGCGTTGGAGCAGACGCGCGGGTTCTCGAATGGAGACCACGTCTCGGGAAACGTAGTGTGGGATGCCCCCCTGCCATGGGGACTGATGACCTGAGGAAGCGATCGTGCGCTTTGGCGTGCCCTTGGGAGGCCTACGTCCTGCAGTGGACTGCAATAGGCTGATTGATTGATTGAAAAGTAAAAACAAAGGTAACAAAAATTGCGTCAACTATTTTTTTAACAAAGCATGAAGAACTTCACAACATTTTTCAAAACTAGCTTCTGTAGGAAAAAAATAATAAAAAAGACCTATCAAAAAACTTATTGGATTACTAATGGAATTAGAATAGCCAGCAACATGAAACGGTTTCTCATGACTGCAAGTAAGACTGATAACGATGAAACAGTAAAGGAAAACTACATCAGAATTTTAAGAAGGGTAGTAAAAAGTGCAATGGGTCTGACCAACGATTTTAGTTGAAAATGCCAAAATGTTCTATAAAAAATTACAAAAAATACTGTGTTTTTATTTTTTTTATGTCTTTATAAATGACTGAGTTGTTAACGATCAAAGTGCACACTTCCGCACGAGGCGAGTGGTAGCTGTGACGTCATATTGACGTCATATGCACGCAACATTTCTATTACACCGCCCGCAACCGCCTGCATATGACGTCACACGCTCGGAACTTCTCGCGGTCATAACTTTGGTAATTGTCGCGAATGATCGCGATGTTCCAACTCATACCATAAATATCAAACCTGTAAGTATGAATGAATATGGCAATAATCTATTTACATACATAGACAAAGTAGAAAAGAGACGCTTAAGTATGGCGGCTCAGTTGTGGTAATCCTGCGCCGCCGAAAGTGTGAGAAGAGCCCCGTTTAATCCTGAACATGAGCTAAGTAACCTGCGAGAATCTTTCATACTAGTCTTAGTTTAAACTATTAATAACGTGTTAAAATATACTTACTGAATACCGACTCAAAGTAGCCCTGGCCTCGCCGTGGTCGCCACGGCGGGGAGGGCAGATTAAAACAACGGCGTAACGAGCTCGTGCACGCATAGTTGATAAGGCGTCTTGGCCAGGACGGCCAATTATTGCTAGCATAAATGAATAACGAGCTGATCGGCATAATATCGTTCTTGCTGAGGCTCTCGCGGTAACAACCTAATAACCTGACTAAATAAGGAATCTTCCAGCATATAGCGTACCTGCTGGAGGTCCCTCGGTATCAATATAATAACTTGAGTATATAAGGAATCTAACAATACATAACATACTTGCTGAAGATTCCTCGGTATCAATATAATAACCTAAACAAGTAAGGATCATGTCGGCACACCATCGTACGTGCTGAAGGCTCCACTAATACATCTATCACTAAATGAATAATCTGTTAGATTATAGAAATAATAATTCACTAAAAGGAATAATAATAATAATGATATGATGTCTAATAAAATAATTATAAAAGACGGTATGATAGGTTCTCGTTACTAAGCACACATGAGCAATGTGTTATAAAATTACAGGCAGGAGAAGCGAAGCAGAAACCAATCATTATAATAAGGAGAGAAAGGACAGCAGCACTCAGCCAAAGGGATATCAACATAATCCTTCAAAGGGATCCAGACCAGGAGACACTTGGTGAGTGTTTCCACCCAAATAATATTCGCACTCGGTCGCGACATGGTGGAAGCATGCTGGGATTTGTGTATCCATAATTTCAGCAAGGTCTGGATCCAATAATAAATAAAAATAAAATAAAAAAGCTTCAATGAGCATCAATGTGAAATGAGTTGCCTTTCCTCTCCGATAGATGGCGTTGCGATGCACTTTTCGAGATTATGGTCAAATAAATTAATTTGCTAAATAATAAACAATAAGTAAAGAAAAATGTTTTAAACTTATTTAATTATTTTAAGAAACTATCCAACATATAAATTCACACATATAGGTGGTAAAAATAAAATTGAGATGTTGAATTTTATGTTGCGGAACTACATTTTAGCGACTTATTTTTGAAACAAAGTTAAATTTGGATTTCTTTCTTAATCTTACGTAAAAATAATAGAAGTCAACTTATTTCAATACTTTTCGGCTGTAAAAATAATTGAATTGATCAGTGTCTCAATTCGATTTTATAAATGAGTAAAACCAGTCACGTGGTTACGCCACGTTTTGGTTCCGTTCTGTCTATCTGACAATCGTCCGCCATTTTGTTGTCACGATCACGCTGCGGAAGCGCATCTGTCACTAAAACAAGAAAATTAAAATAAATTAAAAGGTAATATCACTTTTTACCTAATCAACAAAAACAATTAATTCATAGTGATGAACTAAGACGTATGTGTTAGATGAAACGTGCTCGACGTAAAGTGTGATACCATCCGGACACCGAATATTTTAGAATCAGTTCACATTAAAACAGTGATTCAATTAGTGGCTTCAGATTACTAGGTGGCGACTATCTTACCAAGCTTACTTAGTAGGAAACCACGTGTAGTTGGACCAATAACATGTCTAGACAAAGTTAACTTCCTCCGACTACAACCTTGTGAAAGATACTTGAATCTTAAACAAATTCATACTGATTGATCACCCTTCGACTGGGTGAGTCTAGCTCCCTCGCTGGAGGCGTACGTGATCTGATTGCAACGAATATAAAACTTTATATAGGTAATACCTAACAGTGAAAATCATTGTAGGAACCTGTCTGTTATGTTTGAGCTAATCCTTGCTAGGAAGAAGTGTTATTTACTTTAATAGGTACTTAGGTACTTACAGTTGTGGCCTAGCATCTGATGGTTTTGTAACATAAAGAAGATCTTATATCAAATATAACCCTCCTTACATATAAAGATATATCCAATTGTAACATGTTACAGTGTAACATTTACCTTTCTATTACCAGTAAAATTAAATAACTTCATCAATAACGTTATGTTTATCTTTATTACCTACAAACAGGCACCAAAGTAATCTGTAAAGGAGAACAATACTAGGCAGGCGTTGATATTTTATACTTCAAACCAGACGGATAATTGATGATTAAACGAACTTACCTGTAAGAGAAGTTCTATCATAATTATAC
>CATNWD010000023.1:0-16210 GCA_951230895.1 Carpatolechia fugitivella | reverse complement strand
CGGAATCATTTTTCGGACATTATCATCTTGTTAGCTTTCAATAACCAAACTGAATGAATTAATATACTGAGGGCTGTCTCACAAAGCATTGTTTTTTTTAAGTCATCTTCGGGATTCGAACCCGCAACTTCTGTAATAAACGTTATACCGCGCTGCCCTGGAGGCTGTATGACTCACGTTGATAAACTCACCCTTTCACCCACAAGAATATTCAAGGAGAGAGAAAAGTATAATACTTGTAGTAAGTAAGCAATCGTAGAACTATTAATAGAATTGCGCTGAACAAGTGTGCAGTATTTAGTACTGGCTGTGAAAACCTGATGTTGTGGAAATCAAACGACTTTCCAAACGTCTGCTGCGGGCGCAAGCGCAGGTGTATGACAACACGTGATTAATAGATGCGTAATCAGACCATAGTCACCCATAGTTGAATATAGCAGTTCTTTTTTATTTTTGTTCCATTTATAGATGTCCTTATTAAAGTATCTTATAAGGACGTACGATTTTATTGAATTTTAGGTAATTTATTACGAAAAAAATACAAAACATTTTTTTTGTTTTAATTGCACTTGTCGGCCCGCGGCTACGCACGCGTTATTTAAGATTTTCCCGTGGGAATTAGACATTTTCCCGTAAAAAGATCTTATATGCAAACTAACAAACAAAGGTACAAACTAACTCCGGCCCGTTACAGTCCACTGCTGGACTATGAGCCTCCTCCACTTAAGTAGAGGGTTTTGCCATAATCTCCACGCTTGGCAGGCGGGTTGGACTTGGAGATCGCAGATTAAACGGTTACTGTATCAGAGAGCGCTGCTGCCTGTTCCCTGTTCAATGTGTAGTCCCTAAGTCGCCTCTTACGACACCCACGGGAAGAGTAGGGGTACCTTATACCACATATTAATTTAGTACCTACTACGCCTATCCTAAGTTATTTGAAGAAATTGTCTTGTCTGCAAATCTCTCGTCTCTCACTTCCTTTCTTATATTTTTAATAAAAATATTATTTCTATTCAAATATCAATCAATCAGCCTATTGCAGTCCACTGCTGGACGTAGGCCTCCCCAAGGGCAAAGCACACGATCACCCGCTATATTATTTAAATAAATGAAATATGTAAATGCCATTCCATACCTGAATATTAATTTATATTCCAGCAATTTCAAACAATAAACCCTTTGAACTTGAAACCCGTCGCGTGATTAAAAAAATTAAAATAACTAGGTATTGCAGAAGTTTTCTTTCAACGGCTTGACTTCGGCACGACGAGTATTGGAAATTCATAGTAATTATTAATAATAGGTCATTTATTTTGTTCTGTACAAATTCAGTCGGTCGCGTGTTACCGACGACCAGTTAGATTTTGTTAGCGGTTTTTTAGATAGAATAGTGTACATTGCCTGTTTTTTACAAATGTGTTATACGTCCCCTTTTTTACGGATCTTATTTTACCAAAGTGGTAATAACGCGGTCTTGGACTTGAGGGAAAGTAGAAGGCTCAGACCCCCAAATGTGTAAGCTAAGAAAGTTATTTTAACTAAGAAAAAAGAAACCGGTTAATCCGGTTAATTTTGACGTCCTCACCGAAGGGCTCGAACATTCGGTGAGGACGTCAAAATTAACCGGATTAACCGGTTTTTTTTCTTAGTTAAAATATCTTTCTTAGCTTACACATTACCTTAGCACATTACACATCAAATTAGCACATTAGCCATCAGCACACACTCTTTTTTTTAACGGGCTTAGTCGCTTTCTAGTTTGTACCATAGTAGTAATTATAGGGGGCGCGGATAGTCGGATCTCGAATACGACACTTACTGCTACGGGATAAAGCCGCTATCACAGAATCCTTATCCTTACATATATTTTTTTTTGGTACCATTTATTGTACACATTTAACAAGAAAATGACAATAACAAAAAAAAACACACAACAGGCCTACTTATTTCTAAAGAAATATCTTCCAGCAGACCTACATATATAATAATATAATATTATAAACGAAAAACTTTGTATGTATGGGTTTATGGAGGTTTCGTTAGGTAGGTACTCTTTCGTGCAAAACGGATGAAATTTAGAATAGATATAGTTAGCACCCAGGATTAACGCATAGGATACTTTTTACGGGAAAAAAAGGCTTATTCCCACGGGAAAATCTTACACAACGCGAGCGTAGCCGCGGACTGACCACTAGTATATTATGGGACTACGCTATTACGGTAAAAGTATCCAATCGCATGTGCTAGTAACTTGGTAACAAGACAAAACTAAAACAGTAATTCGTTCTATTTTAACATCAACATCATCAGCCCGTTACAGTCCACTGCTGGACTATGAGCCTCCTCCACTTAAGTGTTTGGTTTTGCCATAATCTCCACGCTTGGCAGGCGGGTTGGAGATCGCAGATTAAAAGGTTACTGTATCAGAGAGCGCTGCTGCCCGTTCCCTGTTCAATGTGTAGTCCCTAAGTCGCCTCTTACGACACCCACGGGAAGAGTAGGGGTTGGTAACAAATGTATTCTACTCTGCCGTCACCACACGGCTAATCGTTCTATTTATCATTAATCATAAACTGATTAGGTAGCGAAAAACAAAGCAAAAATATAAATAAAACAGGCAATGAACGTCGTATAATTCAGGACATCGTCAAATTTTCTTTAATGATAATAACTCCCTTTTTCGCTTGGCTTATTTTCTTCGACCGTGAACCTTAGAAGGTTAATGTCACAAAATTAATGTCAGAAAGAGTTCTTCAAAGTATTTCGCCAACTTCGGCTGAATTCAAGTTATTTTTGGCAATCATTTGCGTGGGTGTACGTACATACAATGGTGGATGTGTAACGTCATAGCTAAATCATTAGCTTGTGTCGTAATTATAGATTGGGGGCTTAGATCAAATATGATTGGGGGATATTTTGAAAAGGAGCTTTTATTTCAGAGCTATCAATATTACCTACGAACTGTGAACTACATGCTACTATGAAATACAGCTTTTTCGTGCTTCGGAAGATTCACTGTGCCTGCGTAGTCGAACCTCTCGATGGGGACGTAAATGAGCTGATAGATAAAATAAATTCTTCTATTTCAGCCACCATTTCATGTAATTATGAAATCATAGCTATCTGCCCGCGGCTGCGCTCGCGTTGTGTAAGTTTTTCTCGTGGGAAAAAGACTTTTTCCCGTAAAAAGTATCCTGTGTAGATCTAGGGTATAAATTATCTACATTCCAAATTTCATTAAAATCCGTTTTGTAGTTTAGGAATGAAAGAGGAACAAACATTTAAATATACAAACATCTAAATATTAACCGAATATCCAAACATACTTTCACATTTATAATATTAGTATGAAGAGTGATGTGATTCTACCCAAAGCAGCAGATAACACGGCAGGTCTTGCAAGGCGTGGCGGCGTACTGTCTGTCACCGACATTTTGAATTTGATTATGAAGTCATTCTACCCTAAGCTTTTCCCTCAGGGTTGTCCAGAGCTGCTGTCGAAGCAGATAATATGGCAGACCCTGCAAGGCGTGGCGTACTGTCACCGGCACAACTGCATCCATCGGGACGTTAAGCCTGAGAACATCTTGCTGACCAACGAAGGAGTAGTCAAGCTCTGCGACTTCGGATTCGCTAGGATGATCAGTGCGTATCTTTCCATACTTTAGAATTTGTAGTAGGCACATAGTTTATAAGTGTTTTTTCTAACTAATCGTTATTTCTACCAAAGTGGTAATAATGGCGGGCGCGGACTTGAGTTTATAAGTGTATGGTCAGGGAAGAGCTTTTTTCGACACTAGCTGTTCGACCTCGCTTTATGTTTTTCTCGGCGAAATAAAAAAAGCCACGGTAAAAAGTATAGCCTTGTCTATCCTTGAGCTTAAAACTACCTATGTATCAAATGTCATCAAAATCGGTTCAGTAGACTTATCCGTGAAAATTTTGCATTAAATTTAGTAGTGACTTTCGCATTTATACCAAGTTTAGCATGGATTATAATTTTCAACCTCCTCCGGTTGTAGATGACACCTACAGAGGAAGAAGAGAACTCTCTGTGTTTAATTTGGGATCCTCTTGTTTCCTCTCCTAACCTTAACCTTTTTTCCCAGATATAGCCCAGGTTAGTTAAGCGATAGTAGAGATGACTTACCTTAAAAACTACTCTGGTATCCCAGATTCCTTCACTCCCTCAGTTCCTCTCCTAACCTGACCTTTCCTTCCTAGGTGGCAGCTGCTCTTCAGAATACTCAGTCCATACCATGATCCCCTTCGGAGTCGACGTCAGAAGAAGAGCTAGTAACTATCTATTTTAATAGAGCTGTATTTTGAAAGATAGATATCTAGCCTTAGTTGGGTCTTGAATATAAAGTAACATTTCTAGAATAAAAAGAACCAGACCTCTACTTTAAAACATAGTATAGCAAGTTCCATCAAATGCCAACATGGCAAGTATTATAAAATATTTTTTATTTTAGTTATGTTGCCAGTCGTGTTCAAATATCATTAAGTATCTATTTTCATCCATCATATTCAGTTCCCTCATTTTATTTTATATTATTCGTAGAAATTTTGAATTGTACAGATAAATCAAATAGGTTAGACATCGCTTCAGTTCGAATAGTGGTGAGCTGGTGCTGTTGATGCCTGCTTAAACTTAGAGCTGTGTGTGCAGCATTCCATTCTTCTCTGCTCTCTGCCTTCTCCTTGAACTCCTGCTGCTTGCTAGCTAGCTGCTTGCTGTTGATTGATGGTTATGACCAAAATCAAATGACCTTCCAAAATCAATACTATCAGAACCTATCCAGAGCTCTCTATTAGCTAACTGTATAATATTTCAAATACGGATACTATGGGCAAAATTCAGAGACGAAAGCTAAGCTAAGATTTTCTTAAAAATGTCAAAAAAAAGCAAATATTAAAATTGTTCTTAGCCAAGTCCAAGTCGGCGAAGTCGGTGACCTTAGACTTAGGGCGTTTGCGCACTCATCCGTATCCGATTCTTATCCGGTCCGTTTTTGATCCGTAAAAAAACGGACGGTAAATTCACGTCTAGCGTTTGCGCACTCATCCGTATCCGATCCGGTTTTCATTCGTATTTGAGACGATATTGCATGATATTGTCGTAGTGATGTGCCGAGTCGAGCTGACTGACTGAGCTGATCTCGACCATAATGCTATAGAAGCAAGAGGCGTTCAAGGTCAAAGTGTTAGCACTTTACCACTGACTGATGAGCAGTTGACTGGTACTCGAGTATAGATTTCGGGTACTTATAGAATTCGAATACTAGGTTGATCTTTTTTAATTATATCTACTTATGTAATGTAGATCCCGCAATAAAGTCGCTCACGTTACTCGTATAGTTCGTTTCACGTAAATAGAATCCTGGAGTCTCTTGTCTCGAGTGTGTATTCGATTATTTTTGTAACGAGTACTAAAATACTTGTTTATCAAAAAATTGACAATTTGGCACATCACTAGCAGCGCGAGCTTTCTCCTCCCGGTACCTCACTCTTCATCCGTAAAAAAATCGTGTAGTGCGCAAGCGTACGTACAATTTGTATGGCGGCCACTTCGACTCGGTTTTGATCCGTAAAAAAACCGATCCGAAGTGAGAATTTACGGATCGAAAACGAACCGGATACGTATGGGTGCGTAAGCGTCCATACAATTACTAGGATGGCCAAACCGGATCAGAAACGGATAAGAATCGAATGAGAATCGGATACGGATGAGTGCGCAAACGCCCTAACAAATGTCATTTTGATTTTAAATATAGTAATGTAGTAATATTCTAAGGGAGATAATAGAGGGAAAGATAGAAGGCAAGAGGGGGGGGGGAAGGAAGAAGAAAGATAACGTGATACGATAACCTAAACTAAAGAGCTGGACGGGCACTGGAAGAGCAGTGGAGCTGAGAAGATTGACGGAACGGAGGGAGGAGTTCAGAGAGATGGTCGCCGACCGACATCCTTTAGGATATGGCACTAGAAGAATGTGTTTTGGAGCTTTATTGCCCAGTTCGATATTTTTTCGATCATGCATGATTAAGATTTGGCTAAACTGTTTTTTTTTTGACATCTTCACACACGGCCATCTGATCCCAAACTAAGCAGAGCTTGTACTATGGGTACCAAACAGCTGATATACAATACATAAATAGATAAATACATACTTATACATGCTCATCACACAAATGTTTGCCCTGGGCGGGATTCAAACCTGCGACCCTGTGCGTCGGAGGCAGATACACTACCACCTGGGCTACGGAGCCGTCACTGAATATCGCCCTATAGTAAGATTTTTTAGTCGTGCATAAACCTTATTGAACCTAACTTCAAAAGGTCGACTTCATGTCGACAGGTTTACTTACACAAATAGCCATGCCATTACGAGGGTCGATCGATACCCCATTGAGGCTTTTCAAATCCACGAAATGTTCAAATGCTTATGTAAATTTCATAAGTTACTACCCTCTTATGGTAATACAGACACTTTGTCGATAACGATTTGCAACGAATCCGAATTGAGTGGACATAAAGTGTTTTATGGTAGGTAACAAAAAAGACACGCTGTTATCCCAAAAAAACACATTTGGCAAAAAGGGATAACGGGAAACAAACTGACATCATAAAAGGTTTGCTGACGATAATATTGATATTTTATTTTATTTTATTGGAACACTGTTTTACTAGTTACGACTTATGACTACAGTAACAAACCAATTACAGGTGTTCACTAATGATTTCATACATAAGTTTGCTGCTTACTGAAGAAAGATAGACAATAGTGTTAATGGTGGCATATCGGACAAATAAATCAAGAGTGATGAAATGAAATGAATATTTATTTGCTCAAAACATGGTCAAAATTGGTCTTAAATAACATAAATGTCCTCATATTTTTTGATAGTTAAAAGCCTCTGGAATAGGGAACATGCACAATTTTCATTTTCATTGTTCTTTGCGGCGGCATCCAGACCTGATAATACTTTTGATATTTAAGAAGAATTATTTTTAAAATAGAATAGAATATAAGTAAAAAACAAGAAAACTACGGAACAAAACTACAAACAAGAAGAAGATTGTACAGAGTTGCTAATGTAGCAATTTCCAGGTAATCTTACTAGGGCAGGTACGGCAGACAGATTTTCTCCCATGGACAGACGGACCTTATATTACCACAGCAACTATAGTTTACATATACATATACTACATACACGTAGCATACTCACACGTTTGTCAATATTGATTACATACCTAATACATTTGGTTTTAGGTTACACGTACCCGTATACCATATGAAGATCGGAAGCATAAAAATGAACTGACTAGGTAAATAAAAATTATAATCTGCACATTATTAGACTTTCTTTTTCATCGCGTGGGTTGTAACTGCTGGAAGGTCGACAACCGACCTCACAAATCACTGACACGGCTAGCATTACGACTACTTCGATAGCAGCTGGGACCTACGGCGAAGCACGGAATCATCTTTCATTTCAGACAATCAGGTCTGCAATGTCCTAACTAAACTGGGGAACATACACTCATCATTGTTCCCGGAGGGGCAAGCAGGGATCCTGTCCACCTACTACGATCCAAAATACACTCATCATTGTTCCCGGAGGAGCAAGCAGGGATCCTGTCCACCTACTACGATCCAAAATACACTCATCATTGTTCCCGGAGGGGCAAGCAGGGATCCTGTCCACCTACTACGATCCAAAATACACTCATCATTGTTCCCGGAGGGGCAAGCAGGGATCCTGTCCACCTACTACGATCCAAAATACACTCATCATTGTTCCCGGAGGGGCAAGCAGGGATCCTGTCCACCTACTACGATCCAAAATACACTCATCATTGTTCCCGGAGGGGCAAGCAGGGATCCTGTCCACCTACTACGATTCAAAATACACTCATCATTGTTCCCGGAGGGGCAAGCAGGGATCCTGTCCACCTACTACGATCCAAAATACTTTTTACGCTTCATTTATATTCATCAATCTCATGCTCGTGGCCTTAGGTTACTCCTGGCAATGGGCATGGCCCTAATACTCGCGTAGAACATCCGCGATCTGATCGTGGAAGGTTCACCTTGGCCTTCCTCTTCCAACAATCCTATTTAGGCTGCTTTTCCACCAGAGATGTGCGAGGATGCGTTGCGAAGAATGTATTTTCAAGATCCAATAGAATCGCTTCATTTACCTTGCCTTGGTCAGCACAGTTCTATTGGTTCTTGAAAAACACATCCCTCGCAACGCATCATCGCACATCTCTGGTGGAAAAGCAGCATTACTCTTGCCTTGTTTTGTTTAGACATTCTCTCTGTTTCTTTATTTAGTTCAAACTTAAAATGCCATGCCATTCCAAATAGTAAAGTCCAGAACAGCGCTACGAGGTCGATCCTCCCTGATAACGTACACCTGACAGTATCTACACACAAATCTACAGCCACGCCTCGGCGGGCTGGAAAACCAATTTATTTCGTTCTCTATAATATTGGGTAGGTTAATGTGGAATTCTAAGCTTTAAGTCTTAAATAACTTTAGAAAAAATGGCAGTCATGAAAAGTCAAGCAGAACTACGCCATTTTTTATGTGCTCAATATAGCTATTGCATAGCCTATAGCTGTACAGCTATACAGGATGCTACAAAAATATTTTCAAGGAATATAAATAAAGTAAAGTATAAAATTATTATGTGACTCAGGTTGGCTGGACAATTCTTCCAAATGAGCCGCGTTTAAGTAGGTCAATACACAGTTTTAGGTGACGGCTAATCACGCTTATTTCAGTTTATGTGACGCTAGAGAACCCGAGATAATCGAACGCAAACGTGTCCAGACAGCTTGAAAACCGCTTTTCGCATGGTCTCTCAATCTCCGAACAGAAGGGATTCTAACAATTTCTTGCTTATTAATACGGCGTCACCTAAAATAGTGACAGGCATCTAGTTTGAATTTTTGAGATACGTATAGCCATTTAGCTAAAAAACAACGAAAAGCGTGGCCAGCCAGCCTGAACTACTTCTGGCTGGCACCTCTGAATCTCGACAACGAAAGCGTTTTCGAACAAGGTTCTGTTACTAGCATTTAGTGACGGAATTTGTGACAGTCATAGCGTTTTTTTCATGGCGTCACATAAAAGCGTTTACGAGAAATCGATGAAAACTTGGTGCCAGCCAGCCTGATGTTCTGGCTGGCTGGCTCGTTGTATCTGCGCTGTCTGATAGTCTACGGCTTCCAAATTTTCTTCAACATTTAGTGACGGGGACGATTAAGATAACCTGTAAATGTGACGACGAGCAGTAGGGTGACCAATATTAAAGGTGAATGTGGGATTACGTATAATTGGACTCATTGGACAGCCACCTCTAGCAACTTGGTACCGCGACCATGGCCCGAATATGTGTTATACCAGAACTAGTAACTGGTGGATTGGTGCTATGCGGTATGATGTCAAATTTTCGCAACTGAGCTAGGACTGGTCGATCAAGTTAGTTGCTTAGCTGAGCGAACTTGGAACGAATGACCTAAAAATAATTTTAACAAAAAAAAATCCTTCAGATTCCATAGATGCTTATTTGCACTAAAAAGTAACAAATAAAAAAAACATTTTACATGAAACATTAAAAATAAAATATCCTCATAGAGCAGTGTGTCACGTAAATATTTACGATTTTGTACGAATGACCTAAAAAAAAAAGAGGCGGGATCAAGTTAGACGAAATGAAACTGTTCATCAACAGCTCATTATAATGTCCCCACTCGAAGCTCGGACTTAGTTACATAGAGCGGATTGGTCGACTTCACACACGATCTTTGAATTTCTTCGCAGGAGTGTGCATGGAGGTTTCCTCACGATGTTTTCCTTCATCACTGCAGCTGGTTCTTCCTATGATTTGAAGAAATATCTTCATTATTGGACTTTAGCATGTGGAAAATTCTCATCTTCCTTGGCATTAACAGGGTAACCCAGAGTAACCCTGCTGTTATCAGTTTGACTTGAAAATAGCCTCCTGCTTGGCTGCCCTCTAGCTATTTACGACTTATTCAACATCATCAACGGCCCGTTACAGTCCACTGCTGGACTATGAGCCTCCCCCCTTAAGTGTTTGGTTTTGCCATAATCTCCACGCTTGGCAGGCGGGTTGGAGATCGCAGATTAAAAGGTATATTCTACTCTGCCGTCACCACACGGCTAACTGCGGCCTTGGTATCAGGGAGAAGCAATCCGCGGATGAAATATGGGTTACGTCCTACTGGACAAAAATACATAGATTAAGACTTTATTTTTTCGTGATCTTAATTTTAATTGTTAAATGCGTTGTTGTTAGGTGTACCTATTTTTAGGGTTTCATAGTAAAAAAGGAACCCTTATAGTTTCGGTATGTCCGTCTGTCTGTCTGTCCGGCCGCGGCTTAACTCAGAGACTCTTAGTATTAGAAGGCTGTAATTTGGCATGGATATACGTCATATTAATCATGCCGACAAAGCTGAAGAATAAAATCTTTAAAAAAATATTATTTGTACAAGTAAGAAATATGGTACTACAAATATCATAGAAAAATATTTTGATTTTGACCACACGGCATATAATTTATGTTTAATCCCAAGCAATTTCCCTGCATTACAAATATAACGATGTTCGTGGAACGAAATCACCTCCTATTAATTTGCATTCTTAATGAGTTGAAATTGCAGGTAAAGTAAAATGCATTATAGCTAAGTTTATCGAACAAGGTCTTATGTGGCGACTTTTGTGGTAAATCGAACTGGGTCGGGTCAGGTAAGTCTATAGTCAAGAATAAAGTATAGAAACACAAAGATCGGCGCAACTTAATACAGAATTTCTTATTATTCTTCTTATTTCCGGCTCCGTAGCCCAGGTGGTAGTGTATCTGCCTCCAACGCACAGGGTCGCGGGTTCGAACCCCGCCCAGGGCAAACATTTGTGTGATGGGCACTTGTATTTGCCTTGTGTCTGGTTGTTGTTTATCTATATAAGTATGTATTTATATGCCCTTCTGGTAGCAACCGCACCCGTCGGCGGGGACGCGGTAGACCCAATCAAGTTCTGCATAATCCTGGAAGACCCCGTCAGGGTCATTCCTCTCTCGCGCGCTTCTCGCCATGGCAACGTCCTAGGCCGAGGTCCGTGCCCCCAAGTGGGCGCCCTTAGGCTGTTGCTATATATAATACTAGGGGTAAGAGCCTTCCGCTCCCCCAAAAGTCCGGTTACGCTTGATACGTCGATTTTGCGACACAAGCATTAGGTCATTGTAAAAAAAAAAAAAATTATGTATTTATCTATTTGTGTAATGTATATCAGCTGTCTGGTACCCATAGTACAAGCTCTGCTTAGTTTAGGATCAGATGGCCGTGTGTGAAGATGTCCCCATATATTTATTTATTTATTCTTCTTCATCGTGTGGGTTGCGACAACCGACCTCACAAACCCTACAGGGTGTAACAGATAGGTTTTTGAATTTTGTATTACATTCAGATTATAAATCAGATTATAAATCTGAATCATTTATATTTATATACCAACGCGATTTATTCCCGGTCTTTTTTAATGTTATTTTTTTATTTTACTACATATTTCAAATATTAATGTATTAAGTGACAAGTTTTAATAAACTGATATTGGTGCAAAAAGTATAATTATCATACTAAGATAATCACCACACCACACGAAATAAAATCAGAACCGACCTCAAAAATAAACAAAAAAGGAATAAAAAAACATATTTTTAATCAACTAAACAAATGGGCCTACCCATGTCCATTGCCTTCGAAAGCTATAAAAAACATCCGGAATGAGATTCCGGTAGGATATGATTCAGAATCAAGGGCTGAATGAACCCTACCATTTTTTGGAGATCATCTGCCACACTGTATAGGTATAATATAGGTACAAAAACGCCTAATATTAACATTCACAAATTCAGTAAGACCCGACCCGGTAGGGGTCATTCTTCTCCGACGCGCTTCTCGCCCTGGCAACGTTCTGGGCCGAGGTCCGAGCCCGTCTGAGGGCGCCCCCAGATACGTTGTCATAAATTTCCTAAGGGGTACGAGCCTTCTGCTCCCCCGCAAGTCCGCGCCCGCTATATTACCACTCTGGTATAAATAGTGATTAGGTCCGTCAAAAAAAAACTAATATTAACCTTAACAATTTTGCCAGATGTGGTTTTTATGTGTGTGTTCTCCTCCCCCGCTTCTCGGTGATGCAAGATTGTTCTATAAGTGAATATATTGACGGCTCCGTAGGCCAGGTGGTAGTGTATCTGCCTCCGACGCACAGGGTCGCGGGTTCGAATCCCGCCCAGGGCAAACATTCGTGTGATGAGCACTTGTGTTTGCCTTGTGTCTGGTTGTTTTTTAATGACCGAGCGAGCGAAGCGTCTCTGTTTCAGCTTGGCCAAATTTGCTTTTGTATGTCCATCTGTTTGTTTGTTTGTTTCACTCTGCAGGTCGCGTTTCTCAACCGATTCTTGTGAAATTTTGTGAGCGCAGGTTCGATGAATTAATCAAATTCTATTGTCGAGTCAGTTTTTGGAAATTTTAAAAAATGATGGAGTTATGGGGTTTGCCAGCTTACAAGGTCTACCGCTGAGGCGGTTTTCCTCTTAACCAATAAAAAAAAATAGTAATAAAAAAAAAGATTATAAAAATAAAAAAAAATCAAGGCGTCGGCGATGTTTGTGGAGAAAAAATAAATATGAAAAGATATACAGACTCGCGAGGTCTACAGCTCAGAGAGCTACTAGTATATTATTATAAGTATGTATTTATTTATTTATGTAATCAGCTGTCTGGTACCCATAGTACAAGCTCTGCTTAGTTTGGGATCAGATGGCCGTGTGTGAAGATGTCCCCACATATTTATTATCACTATTAATAGTGACACCACTTCCCTGTCAAGAAGTTATAATATTCAATTAGTAAAGTTGGGTATTTATTGTGTTCTCTTCTATTTATAGAACGGCATTGAGGCACCCGTTAGCCCTTTGCGTGTCTTCTGATCTTTTGTACCGAAGTATTTTGTGCCTATCATTACAATAGAGGTAACTTTTATGGCTTCGTGAAATGAAAGATCTGCCGTGGCTGCATGACATGTTAGCAGCGGTAGTTTTTTTAAAGGTCATTTTCGTTATTTAATAATTTTAATTATTAAAAGTTATTTAATAATTACAAGCTATAATATTTGAGTGAGTAAGCATACAAACGGAATCTACTCATAGGGTTAATTATAAAAATAATGGTATGGTAGGGGAGAAGTTGCTGAATATGATAGTTTAAATATGTGCAATGATTAAAAAATAACCCTGTATAATTAACAGTACGATATAAAGTCTTTCTCGTTAGATCTAAGAAGGAGATTGACTTTATTAGGTTTCGGTTGTAAAAATCAATCAATCAATCAGTCTATTGCAGTCCACTGCTGGACGTAGGCCTCCCCAAGGGCACACCAAAGCGCACGTTCACCCGCTTTCCTCATCCAGTCACCAGCAGCGACCAGGTCATCAATCCACCTGGCAGGGGGGCGTCCCACACTACGTTTCCCGAGACATGGTCTCCAAAAATCAATAACGAATAAAAATGTATGCCCTTAGTTACTCAGATAAATATTGTACATACCTATATAAAGTAGCTACTAGCTACAGACCTACGATACATCAGACTAACCCCCTAACCTAGAATTTGGTGATTGATGATAATGATAACACATAAAGTGGTTTCTGTTATAAATGGAGGAGTGCTGATCTTAGATAGACCACCTAACTTTCTTGACAAGTACAAATTTGTTTCACGTTAAAGAAACCAAAGAAGAGTGTCGTTGCCTCTCGTTCGTTGGTCGGCAGTTCGTTTGAATCCTATGAACCCACTAAACGAGACTAGGTCAGTCGTTTCATTCTTCGTAAGCTCAAGCCCCTCGGTGAGGTGGTATGTATATGAACCGACTACAAAAGCTCTGTCTACGCTATTTCTAAAATATATCTTGCATTACATAATAAGAATGCTGGACAAATGGAATGGATGGGCACAGTCTCGCATAAAAACATCTTAGACGATGTAATGTTTCGTTTCCTATTTATTGACCGAGCGAGGGCAAAAATGCTTTGGTATGACGTACGGAGGATGTCCGAAGGAATGTCTAAAGGATGTGACATCTAAAGGATGTGGATGTCCGGCATTCTCCACTACAGTACGCATTTTCAACCGATTCTTATAAATAAATTGTGAAAACAGCGATTAAACTTGTTTTTCGATTAAATTTTTCGAAAATTTTCAATATGGCGGTGATATGGGGGTTGTTGAAAACGTAATAAAACATGGTTCGGCGCCATTTCGAAAAAAGTAAAACTCGCAAGGTCTACAGCTCACAGACCTGCTATAATAATAATCTATCTAAGAAACAATAGGTAAAAATCTTTAGTATCTCACTTACTTAGGCCACTGTATCCACATCCCCTCCACTCCAGCGTTCTTTACGTGTTTTCCCCTCGAGGTACAGTAAGGTCACTATAAAAGTTACTATTAAATTAAACGCTGCGTTTATAGTTTCAAAGCCATTAAAATAATGATATGTTAGTACCTACTTATAATATTATTTATAAAACTATAATTTAATAAGGAATTAGCCGAAGTTGCGTAATAAAGGAACGTGTTAGTAAAATATCGTACGTAACGCAAAACCTCTTTGGTAGGTCGGCCCATGAAACTGAACCACTTTTGGTAAATTGAGTCATGTTTTTACTAAATATCTTAGGATTTTAGGCCTGAGATAATTTAGAGCTTAGGGCCTACCCTATCCGATCCTAATCAAGCCCCTGTGGAAGCAACTTAAGGCGAGGCCCTATTTGAAAAATCGTTCTTGGGGCCCCTTTTTAACCCCCGACGCAAAAAGAGGGGTGTTATAAGTTTAACGTGTCTGTGTATCTGTGTATCTGTCTGTGGTATCGTAGCTCCTAAGTGGATGAACCGATTTTCGTTTAGTTTTTTTTTGTAACATAGATAATTTACCCCGAGTGTTCTTAGCCATGTTTCATGAAAATCTCTTCAGCCGTTTGAAGATCATCAGCTCTTTTCTAGTTGATGAGGGGATCTGACGAACTTCCTTATCTCTGATCGATTCGAAATTTGGTACCTTGTTACTTCAATCATATTGAAAGTATATGGTAAGGTAACCATGACCTGATCAGCCGTTTGAAGATCATCAGCTCTATAATAGTTGATGAGGGGTTCTGACTTACTTCCATATGTCCTATCGATTCGAAATTTGGTACCGTATTCCTTCAATAATATTGAAAGTATATGGAAAGGTAACCATGACCTGATCAGCCGTTTGAAGATCATCAGCTCTTTAATAGTTGGTGAGGGGATCTGACTACTTTCCATATGTACTTTCGATTCAAAATTTGGTACCGTGTTACTTCAATGATATTGAAAGTACCTATATGAAAAGGTAACCATGACCTGATCAGCCGTTTGAAGATCATCAGCTCTTTAATATTTGATGATGGGATATCTGACTACCTTTCATATGTTCTATCGATTCGAAATTTGGTACCATGTTACTTCAATGATATTGAAAGTATATGGAAAGGTAACCATGACCTGATCAGCCGTTTGAAGATCATCAGCTCTTTAATAGTTGATGAGAGGATTTGACTACCTTCCATATGTCCATTCGATTGGAAATTTGGTATCGTATTACTTCAATGATATTGAAAGAACATGGTAAGATAACCATGACTTTAAATATGACATGTTAGGGTAATAAATAATATGTAATATATGTGGTGCGTCACGTCGCTCTGCCGCAGTGGGAATTGAGCCTTAAGTTTGTGTATTATTCCTTCTTAATCTTATTAATTCTGCTAAAGCTGATCTGTCATGCGGATTATTGAAGAGCTTTCGCTGGTCCAGTTCAATAATAGCCACAACTTGCAGGCTTTTTACGCGACTTAAAGCCACGTAAGCTTGACCTTTCGCGAAAGTTCTTTTCCCTAAATATACGACAGCTTTATCCACAGTGGTCCCTTGCAGCTTATGCACTGTTACAGCCCAGCTTAAAATAATGGGAATCATTATTCTTTCTATGTTGCCATACCCTCTAAGACCTTGAAAGGTCAAACTTTGTGCCTGTATTGGGACCCAACCATTGTCGTCTTTAAAACTTCCGCCGATTGATTTGTC
>CATNWD010000022.1:0-11018 GCA_951230895.1 Carpatolechia fugitivella | reverse complement strand
AACTAAATCCAAGGTTCTATTAAGGTTTTTTGGTTTTAAGTATTATTGGTTAAGTTCCTAAAAAGCGGTCAATATTATTGACAACTGTAGCGCCCAAATATGGAAGGGGCGCCACATCGTCTACAACAGCCGGAGTCGTCTCACAAAAAGGGCTCCAGCAAGGTCCATGCACCAGAGGTCCAGAGCAAAGCATGCAGTGATAGCAAAATTCATATCAGCTCGTTAGTTACACCTCATCTTCATGCGTCAGATAAGGGGCCCTCTATTAGATAATCAATTTAGAGTGCATGTAGGGAATTACATGATCAAATCGCTCCTGCGGCCAAGCCTGCTATCATAAGATCATTCACACGACTCAAAAGGAAATACAAAATTGTAAATATTTACTTCACACACTATCAAACTTAAATGAGGATATTGTCAATATGATTTTTTCATGTTCCATCTAAAATGTACCTAACCTTATTTCTTAGATAAATGAAAGGCTCGCGCGGCGCTCGCCTAGATACCGCGCTATCTAATAACAACAGCTCCGTGAATGCGGCAACTCAACAATGATAATGATAATTTGGAAGGATGCAAGCTCGGAGGAAATACGACGTGTTTACAACGAGACTGCGTCGGCGCGAGCTCGGGTACGCCGAATTCGACGTAGTATTTGTTGCCTCATTTTTCAAACACCAGCGGTATCTAGGTGAGCGCCGCGCGAGCCTTTCATTTATCTAAGCCTTATTTGTTACTTTTTAGTGCAGATAACCATTTAATTGTTAATTAGCAAAAAGTCTACCTCGGGCAGACATCGCAGTTGGATATTGCAGAGATAACGTCAAGCATGTAATCGTAAGAAAAGTGCAGTCGGGCTGGGCAGCATTTGGGAAACTGCGTCATATCTTCTCGTCGCCACTACCGCAATGCCTATTAAGAGCACGGTGTATAACCAGTGCGTCCTAGCCATTTTAACATACGGAGCCGAGACGTGGAACATGACGGTGAAGCTGGCCCACCGGCTACATGTCACTCAGCGAGCTATGGAAAGATCTATGCTTGGTATTTTGCTACGGGATAAAATCCGAAACGAAATCATGCGGCAGAGGACCAACGTAAAAGATATCGTCCAGAAGTTTAGCAAACTGAACTGGCAATGGGCTGGCCACGTCTGTCATAGAACCGATGAGCGTTTGAACAGACGGGTTCTCAAAAGGAGACCACGTTTCGGGAAGCGTAGCGTAGGACGCCCCCCTGCCAGGTAGGCTGATGACCTGAAGAAGGTCGCTGGTGGTGGCTGGATGAGGAAAGCGGGTGATCGTGCGCTTTGGCGTGCCCTTGGAGAGGCCCACGTCCAGCAGTGGACTACAATATGCTGATTGATTGAGGCACAAAAGCAGCCATCGTGGTAAAGTGGTCGAGATTTTGGCACACATTGCGGAAGTATCGGGTTCTAATCTCGGTAACGACACTGTCAAGCAAGAATCACTTTGTGAGACTTTCCCCAGTTTGGTTAGGACATTGCAGGCTGAATCACCTGATCGTCCGAAAAGAAAGATGATTCCGTGCTTCGGAAGGCACGTTAAGCCGTTGGTCCCGGCTACTATCTAGTCGTTACACGAGCCAAGTCAGTGGTCTTTGGCGGCTCTATAACACTGACACCAGCGTCTGTGAGGTCGGTTGTCGACCTTACATTATGTTAGGTATGAGTACATACCTACGCCTCTTTGCCTCTTTGGCTGTTACTGGCCACTTATATTTGAATTATTTTTGAAGAAAAAGAGCACATTTTGTTTGAGATCTCAGGATCGGAGTGTTGTACATGATAAAATGAATTACTAAAAAATATATACGAATATTATTAAAATTGCCAGCCGTTTCTGTTAAAACCCGCCTCACCGCCGCATTTCCGGAGGGGGAGGGATGTTAGGTATGAGTACATACCTACGCCTCTTTGCCTCTTTGGCTGTTACTGGCCACTTATATTTGAATTATTTTTGAATGTGAAAGGTTGTCAGAAGAAAAAGAGCACATTTTGTTTGAGATCTCAGGATCGGAGTGTTGTACATGATAAAATGAATTATTAAAATATATCGAAAGTGTATTCAATTCACCAGTCGTTTCCGTTTAAAACCGCCTCACCGCCGCACATTACAACCCGCAGGATGAAAACGAAGGTAAATTTAAATTATAAATTGCTGACGTACGGGTTGTAGCGGTTTTTCTCCTTCTTGATTTGGTAGTTACTGTTGTAGGGGATGTTTTCTTCTTATATCTGTCAGGTACAGAGAAAAAGGTATAAAAGCGAGTGGTAGTAGTGGTAACGGCGGCGGTAGTCACTTCGACCTTGAGAGCTTGCAGGGGCTCTGGAAACAAAAAAAACAGTGTTTTTGCTAGTGTTGTCGCTCGATAGTCCAATATCGATAGCCTATCGATAGTTTAAGTAAAAACGATAGGCTTAGTATCGATACTATCGATAGTTCTTTTAGTGCAATACTATTGATAAGCAGCAATACTATGGATAGTATCGTTTGTTGAAAACGAAAAAACTATCGAAACTATCGATAGTTTTGTACTGTCTTGTTTTGTTTTGTATTTATTTAACCATTTATTGTACACAAAAGTTAACAAAAATAAAATTACGAAAGAAAGGGTATCCGTTTCGGTTTATTCGTGCAGTACTCACGTATGACTAAAGATCTTGTCAAGACAAATCCAACGAGCCCAAACACGACAAGGTTATGTTGCGACGTTGAGAGAGTTCCTATGGCCACCTTCTGGTTCCATTGTGAGATCCTGGACATTACATATGGCTAAAAATCTAGTCAAGACAAATCCAACGGGCCCAAACACGACTAGGTTATGTTGAGTATTTGAGGAAATATTTCGGCTCCATCATGGCAAGACAAGTCTAACGAGCTTAAACACGACGAGATTATGTTGTATTTCAGCAGTTTCTATGGCCACCTTTCGGGTCCATCATGAGACCCTGGACATCACGTGTGACTAAAGATCTAGTCAAAACAAATCCAACGTGCCCAAACACGACTAGGTTATATTGAGTATTTGAGGAATTCCTATGGCCACCTTCCGGCTCCATCATCAGACCAGCTCCATGATATCATGATATTGCATTGTCATCGAAGTTACATAAGTGTACCAAATTTCAGCACAATCGAATGACAGCACGTGCTCCAAAAATGAGTTGCAAGATTCGGACCGAACAAACAAACAAACCTGCAAACTGACAAACAAACAGACAGACAAGAAAGCGAGTTAATAAAAACGTGTTAAAAATGGAAGAATACATAGTGGCCGTCGTTGGCGTTGTTGCAGATACAGCAGATAAGAGACTTTGTATTAATGTTCAACAAAATTATCCACTGTGTAGAATAGCTTTTGGCAATTCATAAACATAATATAAAAATTGTACGTTTATGATTAACTTTAAACGGTGGAATTGGCCACATTGTCCTCTTCTCCTCGACGGTCACCGAGCTACAACAAATGTTACAAGAGCTGAGCAGGGAGAGCCTTGAGGTTGGTTTGAGGATGAATATGTCGAAGACCAAGCTCATGACAAATCGCGCCGAGAAAATCGTGGACTTAGATGGGGAAAGAATAGCATATGTCCGTGAATACCTTTACCTTGGCCAAGTAGTCTCTTTCCAGGCCAGACAAGACAAGGAAGTCGAAAGACGGACTGAAAATGCCTGGAAGAGCTACTGGGCCATGAAAGATCTCGTTAAGGATAAATTGCCGCTAACACTGAAAAGAATACTCATGGATATGTGCATCTTACCCATCCTTACGTACGGCGCGCAGACTTGGGCTTTGACTGACATCCAAAAGACCAAACTCCAGGTGTGCCAGCGAAACATGGAGCGCAGCATACTCGGTGTAAGGCTAAGCGACCGAGTTCGAAACACGACGCTGCGCTCCCAGACAAAACTAATTGATGTAGCTCAGAAGGCCGCCCACTTAAAATGGGACTGGGCTGGCCACGTCGCCCGAATGCCTAACGAACTGTGGGCTAAAAAGACCAACATTTGTGTGCTCCAGAACGCAGCAAGATGTCGTGGTCGGCCCCGCAAGAGGTGGCGAGACGAGCTCGTTGCCTACTGTGGCGAGTGGGAAAGTTTGGCCCAGGATCGGGATAAGTGGAAGGAGGCGAGGGAGGCCTTTGCCCTACAGTGGGACACCTCAGTAAAGTACTAGTATACAAGCCACCTCGGCCGGCAAAGTAACATACGTCCAGAAATTTTAATGTTTTTGAATTTCGATAGATGGCGTTGACGATTCGTGGATCCGAAGAAATCCAGGGCAATTTGGAGTATGAGACACAGACACAGAACAAAAAAAAAGAGCGCAATATGGCGGTTTGTAATTTTTGTCCCTTTTATTTTTATCATACTATGTACTTATTTTGTGTAACTTACTTTTCATGATGGAGTTAATTAATCACTGAATTAGGGAAATATTACAACAATGAATGGTTCAAGAAGTCGGTTAAAATGATAAAGATTAGAACTAATATACTTAGTACGATACAAGAAGACATCTAAATCCAAAGTTCCACTATCTTTTTAGTATTTTATAATTAATTTCCTCGCACTATACAATACAAGCCTCAGCCGCAATAACTCTTGCTGGACTCGTACGTACACAATAAAAGTCAATCCATCTACAAGCGAGTACAAAGAAAACATGCCACACCGTCCAGCAATAGCTAATTTTGCGGCCGCGGCAGTAATGTACCTACTAAGTAATTATAATCAAATGACTATTTATTGGGTAAAGATTTTCGAGTAGAGAGGTACCTACTAACCGGTATTTTCGAGTGTAGGTACCTACTAACCGGTAGTTTCGCCCTTTTTCGTTCTTCGTCGTCTTGTTGTCGTTGAGGGTGCCCTTGTTGTGGACACCGTCGTTCTGGTCCAGTACCGAGCGGTACCGGTAAACGGTGGTGGTACCGATTTCAATTTTAACAATGAGTAAGGCAATGTAGCTGTGTATGAAAAAAATCGCATTAAAATACGTTTCGGGAGCTTCGGGAGCTACGTTTACAAACAAACATAAAAATCGACAAACACACATATTATAGGGCGCTTGCGCACTACACGTTTTCGGTTCTTATTCGATTCGTGTCCGTTTCTGATCCGGTTAGGCCATCCTAGTAATTGTATGGATATACCTATTGTCCGGACTTTTTGACTTCTGTCCGGACTTCGTCCGGCATTGTATTTTTTCTGTTTTTTTTTGCTCAGTTGGAATACGAGTATTAACATAATACAAAAAATTGCAAATCAGTTCCTCCTTTAGCGTCTGTAACTTCTCTTACGTTACAGCTAGCGGCACGTATTCTGAGCGAGCGGTACCTCTCTCTCAGTCACCCCACCCTTACCCTATGCGAGAAAGAGAGTCACCGCTCGCTCACTGCCGCTAGCTGTAGTTACAGTATATGCATTTTGTGACTAAGATGTCAGCACTTTTATAGAGAAGTCCCGCTTTTTCTCTGAACTTTTCAAATTTCTAAACGGTAACCCTAGTCGGGGCACACCTTGGCCACTCCATACAACCAGCGTTTTACAGACCTAACAGCTTATTTGTGAAATGAAAGGCAGCGCTAGTAGTCATACAAAGTTGTGTCTCAACCTATTGGTTGACACTCCGAGGGTTGACACAACGACAGTCCTGAAAATTGTCATTTTCATACTATAGTTTAAATTTTGGCCATTTCACAGATACGACGGTAGGCCTGTAAATATCTATTAGGCCTAACGCACACCGAGCGCGGCGCGGCGAAGATACTGAGAAGTCAACAATTTAAATTAAACCCTAATCCCTATCTTATAAGGTTGGAAACGCCTGGCAAAGATAAATAAGAGCGAGCGGCGCACGGCGGCGCAGTGAAGCGGCCACGAGAGCCGGCGCGCGCGAACCTTATAGGCTCCAATACACAGTGCCGCCGAACAAGCCGCAGTGCGCCACAAAGCGGCCGGCTTTGCCGCACAAAGGACCCGTCGGCATGGCCGCCCGGGTATGCCGGCGGCGTGCCGGCCGCGCCGGTTGCAAGATCAGTTCGCTCCCGACTTATTTAACTAGTGGTCTACACGACTGTTTCAACTGGAATGATGGTCGGCCGGCGGCTTCGTGCAAGTTTCTGCGACAATAGGGATTAGGGTTAAATTGTTGATTTCTCCGTATGTTCGCCGCGCTGCGCTCGGTGTGCGTTGGGAATTCGATGCAACATGGAGGCATAGTCTAGAAACCTTTGCTATCTCTGGTTTTTAAAAAGTGTCCTCGCCGTTGTGTTGTTCTTCGTGACCAAGGCTGTTTTTCTTATATCCATTGACGGTATAAAATAGCTTTTAATTTTTACTATTTTATACCACTATCTTGAGATTTTCTACCACCTTGATCTTGGAGATATGATGGTCATGCTGGAAAGAATACTTCCTAGCACGACCAAGCTGAAATTCTAGGTATTCTTAAAGTTTAAGATCGTATATACAAGCTTAGATTTTTTTACTTTTTTTACCACTTTTTTTTTAATTTAATAGGTACTTATATAGATCTTGGAGATAATGATAGCTACGGTCGACCGAGACGTCGGCACTGGCCGTCAGAATACAATAAATACAAGGTTTATCTAAAGTGAATAAAATATCAAAATAGTTTTAAAAAAATAGTAAAAATTCTAAGCTACTTTATACCATTTAAATATTTAAAAATAAGTTTAATTTAAGCATGTTGTGCTCTGGAGTATTCTTTCCAGCATGACCATCATATCTCCAAGATCAAGGTGGTAGAAAATCTCAAGATAGTGGTATAAAATAGTAAAAATTAAAAGCTATTTTATACAGTCAATGGATATAAGAAAAGCAGTCTTGGTCGTGCCACGAAGAACAACACGTATGAAACACAGACCTACCAACTTATCTGTGAAATGAAAGGCGGCGCTAGTAGAAGATAGGTAATATAAAATAAAAGTATTTCAACCAATCGCAACGCAACAGTTCTAAAAATTTAGATTTCCATAGTAATAATCACTAGTTCTAGATACTTTAGGCGCTAGGCAATAGGCGTCCTTATTGCTTTAGCCAATTTCTTCCAGGCAACCCAACAATGTGGGAATTTTTACGTCAGGTTCGGGATGGTTAAAATAGTAGTAGATACTACTTACCTTCTTCTTCTGAAGAATAATATTCAGGCGGCTCAGCTTCTGCTGTTGTCGTTTCTTCTAAATCCACGAAAACATACCATTTAAATATAACTGTTTGTTAGATAAGGCAACGAATTATCTATAGGTAGTCTAGAAGAGTAACTACGCTTCAAACTTGACCCTACCAAATGAATACCAAAGAAGCAAAACTATACTATACGACATTCAAATACCACGCGGTACAAATCGGTACAAATCGGTACAATGATGTTTTATATGACTCGGTTTGTAAGAACGTCGAAAGTAAGCTTCAATGTACAGCAGCGACATCATCTGCCTGTCTGTCGTCGTCGTCGTCGTCTGTCAACATTAATTAGGTGCCATGTTTTAGCGGGCTTTGTTAGACGGTTACTCTTCTAGAGTATAGAATAGGTCACATATCTGATATCCTGGCTGCAGCATCAGACCAATAATTCCATTATCATGCAAAGTTATATAGCATACATACATGGATGTTTCAAATTTTAGGTCACACGTATGTTTGAAAGTAAAAAGTAAATACACATTATGGGTCTAAGAACCCTACCACAGCTAACAAAAGAGCTGATGACCTTGAAACTGCTGAACCGATTTTGATGAAACATATCTAAGAACCATCGCTAGGAAACGTGCTTTCAAATAAAAAAAACCGCATCCAAATTGGTTGAGTCGTTTAAGAGCTACGGTGCGACAGACAGACACACATAGCGGTCAAACTTATAACACCCCTATTTTTTGCGTCGGGGGTTAAAAATCGTTTTTGAAGGAGACAGACATATTAAAACTTTAAAAAATCACTGTAAATTCGTTTTTCAACCGGTTCTGTTTTTTTCTTCGCAAATCGTCTGCTACTAATCTATATTTAAAAAAAAAACATAAAATATGGTGAACAGTCCGATCCCCTGTTCGTTGGATATAGGACTACACTGGCCTTCCGTTCAGCTCGACCAATCCGACAGGTTTGACTATAGATTATACACTATAACGGACATAGATTGATAGGTACTTGTTTTTTCTTTTTTTTTCTTCCTAATGGGGCGAAACATCTTATGTAGACGTATTTCGCCAGTGTCGAGTGATATTTGTAGGTTTAAGATATATCCTTGGATGATTGTTCGGTGAATTGCGCTCAGTAATGTGATAGTACAATAAAATTACTGAAGTCACCACATCATCTAAAAATGTCAGCAAAGTGTAAGCGATTCAAATTGTTCTATTAAAGTTTATAGCCCCGAAACATTCACTGGACACACACACTAAAAATCGAAATTATACACTAAACACTTCAATAAACTAAAATAAAAAAATTAAAACGAAGACACGTCCGCCATTGTCAGATGCTGACAAAAGACCATAGGTACTTGTTTTTTTTATATGATTTAAACCATTGATCAATGAATTAAACAAATCTTTTCACCGCCACTCATAGATTGCAGGAACGTCTTTGTATCTTGCAAAAAACGATTACTTTTTAATGGGGGTCTTTTAGTTCTACAAAAGCCTGCTATGTGGCGCTGGGTTCCACTTTTACAAAACCTTTAGGGTAAAAAAAACACAATTAAACTGTTTTTTATTTCAAATCAAATCAACGGCTCGTTACAGTCCACTGCTGGACTATGAGCCTCCTCCACTTAAGTGTTTGGTTTTGCCATAATCTCCACGCTTGGCAGGCGGGTTGGAGATCGCAGATTAAAAGGTTACTGTATCAGAGAGCGCTGCTGCCCGTTCCCTGTTCAATGTGTAGTCCTTATTCAATGTGTAGTTTTTTTATTTAATAATTTAATATAATTAATAAAGTTTAGTAGTAAATGTAATAAAAAATAATATTTTTTGATTGCTTATGTCACATGTCACAGGCAAAATCCAATAGGGTTTACTTGTTAAGGGACTTTAAATTTTGTGTCGCGGCAACACTGCCATAGTCTGTACCCAGAGCCATAAAAAGAAACTTCAATTTGACAACTAAATTAAAACACTAGAGACGATGGCTGCATGGCGTATGCCTTTGCCTGTTCCTGTAAAGGACAAAAAAAAAAAAAAAACACTATGGCCAAATAAAACAGTCAGTAGTGGAAAAGTGAGAACTAAAATTTAAAAAAATGCTTATGGTAAAGATTATGGTAATACCCTCCACTTAAGTGGAGGAGGCTCATAGTCCAGCAGTGGACAGTAACGGGCCGTTGATGTTGATGAAACGGTGGCGAAATTACCTTTCTATTTTAATAATATGGTGTACGAATTCTTTTAAGCCTTACTAAAAATAAAACGTATAAAGATCGATTTATCGCCCCGAAACCCCTTATATGCAAAATTTCATTGAAATCGTTGCAGCCGTTTCCGAGATTCAGAATTGCTCAAAGATTTTTAGATCTATAGAAAACAACCAAAAACGTAAATCTTCCGGCGGAACTTGAACCCACGACCTTCGGCATGCAGCCAACGTGCTTACCAACTTCACCACGGCGGATGTAGTGGCTTAAATACCGGGGAGATTTCGCGTTATTCAACAATAAAGTATAAAGTTTTTGTTTATCTTACCTTCCTGCCTTTTTATGGCTGAAAAAATATTAAAATATATTTAATATTATAAATCGCTTTCTCCTAAAGTCGACAATCGACATCCGACCTCAAAAACCCTGGTATCAGTGTTATTAGCCGTCGGAAGCCTCTCGCTTGATTCTTGACGTAACGACTATTTTCATATTAAAATTAAATTAAAATAACCCTTCCGAAAGAAAGAAGGAAAGAAAATTTATCAGTTCACTTAACCCAACTTAATCACTATAAAAATATCTTTACTTAAGTATAAAGAAATAAGATTATTTTAAAACTAAACACTAATTAACAATTAATAAAGTTATAAAGAAGTATAAAGTAATTATACTGTAGAAAACGTGTCTGAAAGATATTCAAATGTACTCATAAGCTCTTTCTATTAACGTTGCATAGAGTTTTTTTTTTACATAGTATTAGAGTGAGGTCTTTTATCTCACTGGGTAATTTGTACGGAATCTTCTTTCAGCTGGAAAAAGTCTCAGACTGTTCATTCTTTTCTCTTTCTTTCAACCTGCAAAATATCCTAACTGGAAAAAGTCTCGAAAAGAGAGATTTTTTTTAAATGTAAAATAGGTTCGCTTTTGACCACAGTCTCACCTGATGGAAAGTGATGACGAGGTCGAAGATGATACACGCTCACCCAAAAGATGCCTATTCACTCTTGCCTTTGACGGTGTTCCTTCGGGGTTCCACCAGGCACCGTGCCAGACAGCAATTTTCAGTAAAAATGTTGTCTATATGGCCATAAAAATTTACAATCATTTACCCTCGTATTTAAAAGAATTTACACGTTATAATACGTACAAAAATTACTGAGTGGCTATTAAAAAACTGTTTTAACAGTACAAAGCAGTACCACGATTTTAAAGAAGGATCTATATATGTGCATTAATTATTTTACTAATAATAAATGTAATACTATGATATAAGTAACATATTACTTAATTTTGAAATTAATTTTTCAATATACATTTGCACACCGACTGCGTTCGGTAGAGTACATTGATACTTATAAAATATTTTTTAAGACCTCGTTTATCTACGAACATGTATTCTCGCAAATAAATATTTTTATCTTTATCTTGAACGTTCTACAACTCGGCTACGGCGTCTGTTACTCACCCTTTACTGAAGAAAATTTGATTTTCCGACGTCGACTTTTTGTCGTAGCGTTCGTACCTACATCTGAAAGAAAACAAAGTTCTTTTATGGTCGCATTTCAAATTTCGGCGCAAGATACTTTGACGTTTTTGTATTGCCCACACGCACTCGA
>CATNWD010000021.1:0-15830 GCA_951230895.1 Carpatolechia fugitivella | reverse complement strand
TATACTTACTTAGTTCGGGAATATTTATTAGATATTTTGTTGTATTTATGTTTTATTTTAAATTCTTTTTTTATTTAGGCTAATTTATTTAGTGCAGATCCTTGTGCCCGCTCTATTTTTCACCTTTTCCACCACCTTGTAAGGTTGGCTGGAAGAGATCTCTTATAGAGATAAACTCGCCTTTTTAACTAATTTTAATATTATCCTGTAAAGGAGAGTGGGCAAATTGGCCCAAAAATGAAAAACGTCAACCCCCAGAGTAGACACATAGCACGTTTGAAAGAGTGTTAAAAATGGAACATTTCATTATAATGGAACCGAAAAAATCGCACCCTATAAAAATGAGATATTCAGGTTTGTATAACTTTATGTAAAATTCCGCTTAAATAAGGCCGCCCCCACAATAGTCACATAGCACATGTGGTAGAGTGTAACATGCGTAACATTTCATTATATATGGGACCGAAAAAATCGCACCCTATAAAAATGAGATATTCAACTTTGTATAACTTTTAGTCAAATTTCGCTTAAATAAGGCCGCCCCCACAATAGCCACATAGCACATTGGAAGAGTGTAACATGCGTAACATTTCATTATATGAGAACGAAAAAATCGCACCCTATATAAATGAGATATTCAGGTTTAAATAACTTTTTGTAAGATTCCGCTTAAATAAGGCTGCCCCCACAATAGCCACATAGCACGATTGGAAGAATGTAATATGGGTAACATTTCATTATATGGGGCCAAAATATCGCACCCTATAAAAATAAGATATGTCGTTGTGGGGGCGGCCTTGTTTACGTGGAATTGGACAAAAAGTTTTAAAAACTTGAATATTTCATTTTCATAGGGTGCGATTTTTTCGGTCAAATATTTTGAAATATTACGCATGTAACACTCTTCCAAATGTACTATGTGGCTATTGTGGGGGCGGCCTTATTTACTCAGAAATTGTCTAAAATTATTTTAATATTGACTATCTCATTTTTTTTTATATCCATGTTAATTGATTAAAATTAAAAATTCACATAACTTCGCTTTTTATTTAATTACATTTTTTTTTCAAAAATCCTAAAACAGAGAAAAAAAATTTTTTTTTATTTGTGCTATGTCACACTAACAACAGATTAGATTTCAAATACAGTTAACACACATTATAATTAGGATGCATTAAGTCATTTGGCAGTAGAGTTAATTTTGGACCGAGGCCCTTTGATTTCTGCCCACTCTCCTTTAAATGTGCAATCATCAACGGCCCGTTACAGTCCACTGCTGGACTATGAGGTGTTTGGTTTTGCCATAATCTCCACGCTTGGCAGGCGGGTTGGAGATCGCAGATTAAAAGGTTACTGTATCAGAGAGCGCTGCTGCCCGTTCCCTGTTCAATGTGTAGTCCCTAAGTCGCCTCTTACGACACCCACGGGCAGAGTAGGGGTTGATGACTAATGTATTCTACTCAGTACAAAAAAGGTCGATTCCGTGTGGATTATCGTATCGACTGACCCTAAGCTTTCGTTGTATCTACCCTCTCCCGAGATTTCAGCGACTCTCTTCACAGAGGCCTTATAAACTTGTAATTTATTAAAGGCACTAAGCACCGTCATAAATCCTGCCGCGGTGTCCGTAGACATTTTAATGTAACGTACATCGTTACAGGCCTCTTAAGCGCAATAAACCCTTATTCTGAGGGTAATTTTTGCAATTTATTCAAAATTACACCCCTATGACCCTTTTAAATCTTTCAAGTTTTATTTTTCGTGCTTGAAAATTAATTTTTGCACGTTAAAAAATAATTTTTGGTCGTTAAAAATTACAACGGCGGGCTTTGTTAAACGATGCGTGTTGGTTGCTTTACCGGTTGGTTTATAAGGGTTGTACCAACGACCTCACAATTGCTGTCAGTGCTATTAATTTATCAAAGAAGCAAAACTATACCATACCATATTTGAATACGCGGTACAATATTAATAATCAATATATATTTAAGAGATCCCTGAAGACATTTCTGTTGGAAAAATGTTTTTATGGTATTAATGAGTTTATGACGAATAAGGTTAGTGAATAGTTATAATAGGTGTATCGATTTTGACAAAGTTTAACATTACCGATATACCTATTTGTATTTATATTGTATTGATTTATGGGACATGTTTTGTTTGTATTGAATGACATAGGCTTAAGCATTTTGACTGATTGAATTTTATTATCACCAATCAAATAAACATTAGTGTCCCTTATAGAATGCCACGTCACCCAGTAAATAAAATGCCATCAAAAACATAACTTGTAAAAAAACCAAGTCTCGCACGCAACTTAGTCTACCGTAAAAAGTTGTGAGATCCATGTAATACCAAGTCGGTTAATTTATTCAGTCCCTACTTAAGAGTCCTTCTGTCTTAAGTTATTACGTAATTAGCTCACCTAACAACATCTTATAGTGACCAGATCAATATTAAAAATCTCTTATGTTTTAAATAAATACATAGATTGACCTGGCAATCGCATGAAAACACAATGTATCTCACAAGTAATACATTATTATATTAAATTTGATTGTTTAGTGCGATTGCCAAGTCAATCTATGTATTTATCGCATGAAAACATAATGTAACTCACAATTAATACATTATTATATTAAATTTGATTGTTTAGTGCGATTGCCAAGTCAATCTATGTATTTATTTAAAACATAAGAGATTTTTAATATTGATCTGGTCACTATAAGATGTTGTTAGGTGAGCTAATTACGTAATAACTTAAGACAGAAGGACTCTTAAGTAGGGACTGAATAAATTAACCGACTTGGTATTACATGGATCTCACAACTTTTTACGGTAGACTAAGTTGCGTGCGAGACTTGGTTTTTTTACAAGTTATGTTTTTGATGGCATCTCATTTCTTTTTGTAGATCGCATGAAAACACAATGTAAAAATGCACACCTACGCTCCACCTACCCTACACCTAACCTACACCTACCCTATACCTACCCTATACCTACCCTACACCTATCCAACACCTATCCAACACCTACCCTACACCTACCCTGCACCTCTTATTCAATTATATTCCATTATACAGGTACACTGATTCATTTACTGCAAATGTAACTTTGTAATCCTATATAATGCCCCAAGATTTATATGGGATTACAAAGTTATCTAGCAAATGATGTATCTAGAAAACTGGGCCGAAATTGCAAAATGTTTTAATTTTTCCTTGGTTTATACACTAAACACTAATTCCATTCTAAATTTGAAGCTTCTATGTCTGCTAGA
Source organism: Carpatolechia fugitivella (assembly GCA_951230895.1). NCBI lineage: Eukaryota > Metazoa > Arthropoda > Insecta > Lepidoptera > Gelechiidae > Carpatolechia > Carpatolechia fugitivella. The sequence goes on along the minus strand of CATNWD010000021.1, from coordinate 12,550 downwards.
AGTGCCTTAGAGTTTTGATGATCGGTCAGTCAGTCAGTGAGTGACAAAATTAAGAAACTTTGACTAGTTATAATTCATAAACTACTAGTTCAAATTGATTGAAATTTGAAATATACCGTATTTATACAATGTCTGCTTGGTTACTGAAAACTCAGGCTTCTAGTTTTATCCACAACGAAGTTATAGGGGGGTCGAAAATGGCCTGAACTGCTTCGAGAAAAGTATGGTACGGCCGTGCCGCTTTTTTGCTCGACTTGGCGGGGGCACTGCCGTGCCCCCAGATATTTAGCGTACCTCTTTGTAAAACGAACTTAGCCCGTCACAGCCCACTAGTAAGAACATTTCGCAAATATAATGAACTAAATTCCAAATTAAATCTAGACATTTTTCACTGTTCTCAAGCCGATTATAAAAATAGCTTATTCAAGCACCTTTCTAAACAATAACTCTTTTCTTTTCTTATTATTAGTACTAAATATCAAATATTTCATGTACGGTGAACAGCACATCAAGCTATGCACTGGGGTATCTTACGCGTTGGTAATAACAACTAGTTTGCAGCAAAAATGTATGGCTCGATGAGCTGTCTACCGGACTTTGCTAATTAAGTAACTCATTATCCACTCCCAATTATATAATGCTGTGCTCGCCTATTAATGACACGTGTACCAGAATTGTAATTATTTAAGTATATGTTGTGAATGTATAGATACATTGTGTTGTTGGTGTGCCTTGATATAAATAAATAAATAAATTATATATAGTTTTGAAATTTTAATTGACATTGCATAAGTATTACTTTCCTATTACTGATTATATTATATTTTGTTGCCTGAGTTTTTACCATTAAGTGTATATATTTCCAACACAATGTAAAACATTGTTTATGGAATAAATGAATTGAATTGAATTGAATGATGTTTTGACTCTATTTGTAAGAACGTCGAAAGTAAGCTTCAATGTATGGTCGCGGACAGAAAATGTTTACCACCTTAAGTATTACAATTGCCTGCACACATTTGAGTCACAAGGTCGAAATGTCTATTTCATATCAATTTGATTGACCATAGATTATTATTTTTCTAATAATATGAGAATCGGTCGCTCTGGGAGGTGGACTGACTACTATCAAGGTTTGATATATAGAGCAATTATTTTGAAGAAAAAAAACTAAGATTTTAGTTTCGTAGTGACATCTGTGCTACCAATATAGATGCTCGCAGTGGAAAACTAAGGAAGACAACTGACCAATCACGATGCGCGGCCTGAAACGCGCTAATGAAGTAAGGACAACACCAGTTGGACCTCGGTCTCCTGGCTATACCACCTGGCCAAGCGGGTGGTAACCCTTTTCCCACAACATCTTGTTCCGCCTACCTATAGGCGTCAAACTATCCTTCGCCAAAGTTTTTAACTAAGAATATAACTCAAAAAATCTTTATTTAATATCTAGTATAACCTTCCCCCAGCAGCTATGAATAAAAAGTCCGGCCTTTCGCCAGGACTTTTTAAACTTGTCTTCTAAATGGCAACCCTACGTGTTAAGTCTCAAGTTACACGCTATCTCGAGTTACCCGACTTGTGCCCGGAGTTGTAAGTGTCGTGTAAGCGTAAAGTGAGTTACTCTAGGGACCTAGTGATACTAGCGAAGCGCTCGCCTACTGACTTTATTTATTTTTAACTCTAGAGCCCCAAGATAGTCTCTTATTTACTACTAGCTGTCCGCTCGCAGCTACGCTCGCGTTGTTTAAGGTTCTCCCGTGAAAATATCCTACGTCACCTATTGTTAATCCAGGGTTCAAATTAATTCCGCGCTGTCAGCGATCAGAAAAGCAAAAAAATGTGAGTATGGCTGACAGTGATTCGGAACGCGATTACGGGTACTTTAATCGATTTCAGCGCGTCTCGGAACGCAGGGTAAATTCGTTCATTACTTCAGGCGTAAGAGCGGAAAAAACATCTGAACTTCATACTTTTCTAACACTGTCAAAAAAGTATGAAGATTCCGTGCTTCGGAAGGCATATTTATTTAAGCCTTAGGTTCTGGCTGCTATTTAAAGAAATAGTCGTTGTAGTTACACGAGCCAATCAGTGGCCTTTGGTGGCGGCTCTATAACACTAATACCAGACATAGATAACACAATTTTGATGAAACCTGCACACTCCTGCGAAGATATTCAAAGGTTGTGTGTGAAGTCGACCAACCCCCACTGGGCCAGCGTGGTTGACTAAGGCCTAATCGCCCTAGTTTAGGCTAGGCTCGAGCCCCTCGGTGGGGACGTATATGAGTTGTTGATGATAAGATGTTATACCATGAGTAGTGTTACTTAGGCGACATACACATTCAACTGTGTACGGAGAAGCTCTCAGTATAAATAATGTGATTGTCTAATTACTAAAGCATTTTTCTATGGAAGCAAACCTACAACCACGTGGACACCTGCCAAAATAAAAACCAAAATCAAGCGCGTGCGCTCGTCTTTTGTTCCTCTGAGACCAAAATATAAGTAGAGTAAGAACACTTGGCTTCGGCCTTAATACTAACTTTGAAAACTTTGCTCGCGCCTTATTTCAAAATGGAAAAGATGAACAGTAGGCAGTATGGGCTTAGATCCCCTCGCCTGTCCAGAAAGGACGAATTTAAAAAAAAAACGCGTTTATGTCATATGTCATAACTTAGCTTGATCAGCCGCATATTAGCAGGCAACTGTCGCCCAGCAGCCGCCACAAGCTGCAGCACCACACGAAGAGTGTTGTAGGAGACTGGTATGTGGCAATATCCAGGGCACAGTCCGAAGAAAAGGTATTTAGAGTAAATAATTTCTTCCCATACAATAATATTTTCTTCTTTATTAGTCCACAATTACAAGCTAAAGACTAAACCTTGAAACCAAACACTAGCTTAATTTTAAAACTAACATGGATAAATTCTAACATGGATAAGCTTTAGGAGTTTATTGTCGGAGATCAGGACATGAAGTGTCAAGAATTTAGCAGAAATAAAATTAAAGAAAAAAAACCTTTTTTAAAAACAAGCTTTTATTATTTGGAAAATGAACTAAAAAGTTAAAAATAAATTAACTCTAATTAGAAGTATAACACTTTATAAGTTCATTGTAACCTTTAACGATAATTAAGCTTCTTTGTCTACGACAAAATAATTCCATATCGTAATCATATATTTTTAACACCAAAACTTTACACCTTAATTATTAAATCTTCCCGTTTTTATTACAGTCTCAATTTTATAAATAATAAAAGCGTGTTACATTTTGATGGTATAATTAAGCTATAATTAAGCTATATTTTTAACACCAAAACTTTACACCTTAATTATTAAATCTTCCCGTTTTTATTACAGTCTCAATTTTATAAATAATAAAAGCGTGTTACATTTTGATGGTATAATTAAGCTATCACAATGTAACACGCTTTTATTATTTATAAAATTGAGACTGTAATAAAAACGGGAAGATTTAATAATTAAGGTGTAAAGTTTTGGTGTTAAAAATATATGATTACGATATGGAATTATTTTGTCGTAGACAAAGAAGCTTAATTATCGTTAAAGGTTACAATGAACTTATAAAGTGTTATACTTCTAATTAGAGTTAATTTATTTTTAACTTTTTAGTTCATTTTCCAAATAATAAAAGCTTGTTTTTAAAAAAGGTTTTTTTTCTTTAATTTTATTTTTAACTTTTTAGTATGTTTAATTCGAGATTTACTACGACGTAGTTAGTAGCGCGTAGCAGCGTTTTTCCGTTATGTAGTCCGTAGTACGTTCACATAATAATGTGCTGCTTTGAGCACTTAAAGTTTATGTATTTTATTTATATTTAAATATTTCATTTTTTTTGTTTGTAGTAGGGTAAACTAATGTTTAAATTAGTTATGTAATCACAAGTTAGTTATTTGTAACATTTCTCATTCTATCCATTTCTTTTAATGCATCAACATTACAAGGTTTCTTCGAAGTCAACTTGGAGCAGTCAAGTTCTTCGATTCGAAGTCCTGGTAAAGACTTAACTCTGCTTAAAGCCACATAAGCTTGACCAGCAGCAAATAATTTAGAGCCTAGATAAATAACAGCATGATCTACAGCTGTAGTTCCCTGCATTTTGTGCACAGTTGAAGTCCAAGACAAGACAATCGGAAGCATTCTTCTTTCAGCTGTGCCGTAATTAAATTTAGCAGGAAATTGAATTGATTTAGGCTGTATTATATGAATGCCATCCTTGCCGAGGTCCATTGTAGAGGGATAAGGGCTTCAGTACAACAGGGTTTCGCCCTGGTACCCTGAGGCGCAACGTTAGCGATATGAAATGTTTATACACTCTCATACCATTCAGCCCTCGGCACGTGCTCACCTTGGCATTGGGGCATCCATCTAATCAATCAGACATATAATAATCCACATTCATAACAAACGGAACGAACTTTTTCCCAAATCTGTTGGAGTTGCATATTCACGCCAACTAAGATGCTCGTCAAAACGAATCAAATGAGCGCAAACTCGATCGGGTTGCGTCGTTTAATTACGGAGTTCCTATGACCACCTTCCAGCTCCATCATCAGACCCTGGTTACCATATAGTATCAAAGTACTCGACAAGACGAATCAAATGGGCCTAAACTCGATGGAGTTGCGTCGTTCCGGAGTTCCTATGGCCACCTTCCAGCTCCATCATCAGACCCTGGTTACCATGTAGTATCAAAGTACTCGTCAAGACAAATCAAATGGCCCCAAACTCGGTGGGGTTGCGTCGTTTAATTACGGAGTTCTTATGGCCACCTTCTAGCTCCATCATCAGACTCTGGTTACCATTTAGTATCAAAGTATTCGTCAATACCAATCCAACAAGCCCAAACACGACTATGTTATGTTGTGTATTTGTGGAGTTCCTGTGACCACCTTCCAGCTCCATCATGAGACCCTGGACATCACGTAGGACTGAAGATCTAGTCAAGACAAATCCAACAAGCCCAAACATGACTAAGTTATGTTGTGTATTTGTGGAGTTCCTGTGGCCACCTTCCGGCTCCATCATGAGACCCTGAACATCACGTATGACTAAAGATCTTGTTAAGACAAAACCTACAAGCCCAAACACGACTAGGTTGTGTTGTGTATTTAAGGAGTTCCTGTGGCCACCTTCCGGCTCCATCATGAGACCCTGGATATCACGTATGGCTAAAGATCTTGTTAAGACAAATCTAACGAGCCCAAACACGACTAGGTTGTGTTCTGTATTAGAGGAGTTCCTATGGCCACCTTCCGTCTCCATCATCAGACCAGCTCCAAGGTACCATAATATTGCATTGTCATCCGATTTATACATGAATGCAAAATTTCAGCTCAATCGGAAACTGGGAAGTGGATCAAATTTAACTTGCAAGATTTGATTACAGACAACGGGACAGGTGAAACTAAATAAAAGCTTGTAAAAAGATAAAAACGAAACGTAAGAAATCTAAATTTGAAAATGAAAGATAAAACTGCCAGCAAGAAAGGTTGCCAGTCATAAAACAGGAAAGAGGACGAATGCCTCGTTACACAACTTCGATTGTCTACCGGTTGGAAACTACATTATAGTACATAATATATTAAAAATAAGTACTAATATAGGGTGTCACTATAAATACAAGCAGAATAAGCTTGTTATTTTCTTATAAAATGAATCTATAATAGTTATTTAGTTTGTAAGTTACTTTGCAGTTCCCAACAGGGTCCACAATTGTTACTATATAGTTAATAAGTTACCATCTTTATAAAACTACATTGTGAAAGCAATAAAGTATTTGAGTTATCAAAATTATTACCTAATAAAATACACTCGACAGCAATGAATCCGGGTCATATGAAGACAGGTAGTTACCTGAAAATATCTGAAACTAAGAATGCTAACTTCTAGTGAAATGAAGTGTGTTTAATAGATAATTAAACACACTTTAAACGATAGCAATAAGACTTCTTGGTTATTGTTAACTAATACCATCAAAAGTGGCAAAATAAAAATGGTACTTTTCTAAGCGGATCTGCCGTATGACCTGGACAAACCGCATAACCGCGGGAACAACAGCTAGCACGTAACACAAAAAATAAACAATAGGGGATCGGACTACTTTTTTTTTATTTTATAAATCCAAACTTCTTAGTTTCTGCTATCGAACACTAAAAGAATTTTTGCTCTATCTTTAAAATAATTCAAGATTAGACAGAGAGGCACATACCCACTTGTGACGTCATTTGTTAGTAACGCCATAATAATCTCCATACAAAAAATCGTTTTTGAAAGAGACAGACATATTGAAACTTTAAAAAATCACTGTAAATTAGTTTTTTAACCGATTCTGTTTTTTTCTTCGCGAATCGTCTGCTACTAATCTACTATATTTTAAAAATAATTCATAAAATATGGTAAATTCATAAAATATGGTGAACAGTCCGATCCCCTATTGACAAAAATAAGCTGTAGAAAATAATTGCGATTTTCCATATTTTTTTATTTATGTAATTTAATTGAAGAATAAATTACAAAGTAACAAATACATTTTATTACTTTTTTCAAGGAGTATTTATTTGTCTAACTAACACAATTGATTTCTTAATATTTATTTTGCTCATATTTCGGATATTTATACTTGGATATTATTTGCGGATATTTCGCTCATATGCACATTAACACTAGCAATAGAAGTGAAATTAAATAGTAGTCCGATCTTACTTACCACTCGAACGTCGAATTTTAACTACTTACAGGTAGTTGACAAAACCAAACTGTTGAGCGTAGAATAACAACCAAATTCACGATCGTAGTATGATTTCTTACGTTCAGTTTACTGTTTATTTGGTTGATATAACTTGCATACAGTTTGAGGAATCTTAAGTTTTGTAAAGTCCTCTTTATAGGCCAGTCAATATCGACATCAAACATCGCAAACGCGCATGTATCTACTATTTTTTTATATGTTGTTAGGTTCCTTGAGAGTAGTTACACCCAAGTTTGCAACCCTGAAAACCCTGTGCTACCCCTACGGTGCTCGAAAAACTGCGAAATTTTGGCACTTGTTTCAGTTTTTTCGAAAAAACTACTCTAAGGAAGCGTTTTTCAAGTATGTTTGCCATATAATTTAATAAAGTTAACAAAATTTTCTACAATTTGAGTTTAACCCCAGTACTCTAGGTCCATTAGTTGCAGAGATACAGCTTGTCAAAGGTAGGCTATTTAAAAAAAAAAGTGTATATTTGGTGTTTGCGTCATATTCAAAGACACGCACTGGCTAAACTAATGGTCCTGGTGCTGCTTCAGTTGTTCACCTGATTGTTTTGTGATGCAGACTCTTTGGAATATGGTAAAGGGATCCACATCAACTCTCTTGTTGGATACTTTCACAGAGGTGGTGACTGATGCCAAGGTCTTCACTTCGTCCTGGGTCAGCGTTTTTCGCGATTTTTCGAGGTTTTTGGGTAGCACAGGGTTTTCAGGGTTGCAAACTTGGGTGTTTTAACTACTCTCAAGGGACCTAACAACATATAAAAAAATCGTAGTTACATGCGCGTTTGCGATGTTTGTCCTTTTTTGTGTTGATATTGACTGGCCTATTACTTATCAAAAATCGTCCGATCTTAGCCGAATATACCTACATCTTTTTATTGACACTGGCCCTTTTGTAAGTCGAAAAAAGCACATTTTCTCTTAGCGCAGAACCTCAAACCGTAAATTACGAGCAGAAAAAGAATTTCTTTTAAAATAAGACAAGTGATATCGCAAAATCTCATTAGGTACGAGAGCGCCACAAAAAATAACGGTTCAATTCCACCACGACGTTTCGCGCCATTTTTGTCGTCTTTAATAATAATCTCGTCGTAAACAACCCTCCAACCAGCCAGTCCCGGGACATGGCCCTAAAGTTTGAAAAAAATAAAATTAAAAAAATAAACGTGATCTGCGTTTTGTCTTCGTGAAAACTGGCCAGAAATACGCCGCTCGCCTCGCCTAAAAAGATAATAGCTTATTTTTTCTTTGTAGTTACTTTTAATTGTTGTTAGTTTTAAATATGACCCAAATGCTCGGATAGATACTGTAACGACTCTCCTACAGAGAGCCGCCACTTAAAATATAAAAGACACTTCTTTAAAATAATAACTGTTTTAATAAATCAAATATCACAGAACTTGTACTGAAAGACATACAATCGTGCGCACACGACGGCGGACGGCAGGTGAGAACGTCAAATCTCTACGGCCCAGCCCGTATGAAGTTTCTATCGCTCTCTTTCTAAACTGAATAGTTAAAAAGAGAACGAATATATTATTAAAATAATATTATCGCCAGTATCAAACTACATGGCACCCAGACCAACGAGGCCCGATGCTACAGTACCTAGTTTATAAGATTGAACAATATTTTTCTATTTAGGGCTCTGTGCCCAAAGGGATTCCAACGGGACTCCGCTATCTGTCCGTCCGTTTCATGAGATAGAGTCTGGCCAACGAAAGCTGTCCCTGAAAAACGGAGGCAATTTTAAAATCTAAAGAAAATTATACAGCTAGAGATCGTATTCAACTCATACTTAGACTTATAGGCCGATATTCTTGAAAAAAATTAAGAAAATCTACCTTTATAATATACCTAACCGCCTATTTTAATGCACTTAGATTTTTGGCACAATTTTAAAATTGTCGCTGTTTTTTTGAGACAGCTTTCGTTGGCCAGACTCGTACAGCTCGGTGACAGTCAGACAAACGGACGCATGGACAGACGGACACGGTAAGGAGTTGAAATTTTCAGTGTGTATTTGTATTGCCACTATAACAAAAAATATAATAATAAAATAAGAGTTTGAAGGGGGGCTATAAGTGGGGACATACAACAAAACTCTTTTTTTTTCGGCGTTATATTCTAGACTTGTATGATGGTATTCATGTTCAGGTCCGACCCACACTTGACTGGTTATTTTAAAAAGTTAGACATAATAAAAAAGCCATTCAAAGTCATGTCAATTAGTAAATTAGTAGTCATGTATTAGTATTTTTGGACTGACAAAATCTCTCGTCAAAAGGGTTTACTTATAAATTTAAAAAAAACCTGTAGGTAGGTACTCGTATTGTTTTGTTAAAGCGGGATAAGGCAACGGGGAGCGTCGGTGGTCTAGTGACTAGGGCCGCTGCCTCCCGTCCGGGAGACGCAGGTTCGATCCCCACCACGTACCAATGTTTTTTCGAATTTCGAATTCGTATGTGGGTTTATTCGACGCTCTTACGGTGAAGGAAAACATCGTGATGAAACCTGCACACTCCTGCGAAGAAATAAAGGTTGTGTGTGAAGTCGACATGCCCGCACTGGGCCAGCGTGGTCGACTGAGGCCTAATCGCCGTAATTCAGGGTAGGCTCGAGCCCCTCGGTGGGGATGTGTATGAGCTGTTGATGGTATAAGTCAACAAGGTAGCTGCCAACCTGAAGTCATGCTCTACTTTTGCAGGAGTCGTTGTGCAGCCGCGGTGACGTTGAGGCATATGAATATTCAAGACCTGATGAAAATGTATGAAACGTCGTCCCTAGAAGCCTAAAACCCTGGATGTTATTGATATTGTAGACTAGGAAAACCAACACAAATATTAGAAGTGCATATTTGGCCAAGATATTTGGGAATATTTAATTAAATGCTTTTGATGAAATAATTCTTCTTTTGGTATTTTTTGTAACACGTTGTAATTATATGGGAATAGATCGCTTGGCTATTTCAATATGTGTGATATTTTTTTTAATGACTTCACCACTACATTTAACAACAAAAAAACACAAGAGCGACGCATGTGGAGTTTCTTCAGTGAGTTCTTCTCCATAGTGTCATTGTGTAGTGTACTCACCCCAAAAAATTTGTAAACAATTCAATCATTTTCATTTCATTCATTCGTTCAAATGCACTGCAACCTGTGGTGTGGAATAATGCACTAAAGTAACCTAAAATTAACTAAAAGTAGACGGTGTTGGATTTTTAGCACCAAATTCCTTTGCTTTTAATTTTTCTTTTTCTTTTTTTTTGTTCGTGGCACTAGTTAACTTTGTGCCAGTGTCAAGTTTAAAAGGTAGGGAAACTAAAAATATTAAATGACAAAAGAAAAACGAAATAATATTGAATGATAGTTAGGTAGGTAAATAATTAATGCATGCATAAATAGGACATAAGCAAGTATTTATAAGAAGAGAATTAAAATTTAATATCATTACTTACAATAAATTAATTTTTTGAGATGCACTCCCCTCCCCGCCTACCTGTCGCGTGTCACTGAGTGTCACACACCGTGTCAGTTCTAATATCATAACCAAACGTTTACTACTCAATTATTTGTGATAATGATGGACCTGTAAATGCATAGTACCTATTTTAATAGGTCACATGAAATAGATTTACTTAGTAAATTGCCGGAATCGACCTTACTTGCAATCTGCTTAGTCTTAGTGGACGCTATCACGCCTTTTGGACACTGAAAAATGGTTTAATTTGAACTAATCTTCGATACGAGTAATATATTGCCTTGTTTGTTTTAATATCGCTAGGATAGATTCTAACTTCAGCAGATAGTAAATTTGTGCGATTTGAACCAAAGATAATTAAGTAATTTTATTGACCGAACGAGCGCGAAGCGTCTTTCTTTCAGCTTGGCCAAAATTGCTTTTGTATGTCCATCTGTCTATCTACCTGTCTGTTCTCTACAGGTAGCGTTCGTTTCTCAACCGATTCTCGTGATATTTTGTGAGTAGGTTCGATAAATATAAAAAAATTACGAAAGAAAAAATAACGGAGTTATGAGGGTTGAAAATGTAAAAATATCATATATCAACTATTTCGAAATAGTACATTACGATACAAGCATCGTAGGTGGCATATTACAAACGAGGTGACTTTTGTAAGCCCGAGCCGCAGGTGAGGGTTTATAATGTCACGAGTTTGTTATAAAACCTAAGAACCGTGTGTTGTACGACGTTTTTCAATACACTTGTGAGAAAACTGATAGTAAATAATTAAATTGAAATTGTTAAAAATAGTTATAATAAATACGATAAAAATGCTGCAGTTTTGGAAGAGTACGAGCCGCTTTGCACAGTGATAGTAAAGACCAAAATGAGCAATTTTGAGTTATGGCTATTGACCAGAACTTCAAATAAACGCCGTTATGTCGAAGTTCATAAAATAGCTACAACTTTGGGTCCTGACAGATCGACTGCTCTTCGTGGTTTTCACGCCTTTACAAGGTGTGACACTACTTCTTATTTCCATACAAAAGGAAAGAAGTCATGCTTTAAAACGTGGTTGTCTGTCACACCTTGAAGTAACACCGGCTTTGAAAGAAATATCGTAGCTATGCTGGAAAAGTTCATTTTCTATCTATATGATCCGCAAACAGCACATTCGTCAGTGAACTTGGTACGCAAATAATTATTTGCTACCAAAAATAAACTAGTAACCAGCATCCCACCAACATCGGCAGCATTACACGTCGGCAGCATTACAATGTCACGTCGGGGTACCGCTAAGTTTAAAAAAAAATATCGTATGAAAACAAGTTGGTCGGATATGCTAACAAATTAATAGATAGTCAATCAAATGAAGCGTCTGACTTAAGCGGTACACCGACGCGACATTATAGCGTCATTTCAACGAGCAAACCAAATCGTGCCATCCATCAATTTCTCTAATAAAATTAAAATATATAGGTGTTACTTTATCGAATTTCATGGTTCAACAATAGGTATTATTTTTTACTTTTTAATGTTTTGCTTTTTTGCTTCGGGGGTTTTTAAATTTTTAATTTATTTTTATAAGCATAATTACGGAGAAAAGGCTCTGGCGGACATTCAGCCTCTACGAATATTATTTAGAATAATATTATCTAGAATATTATTTGTTAAATCAAGATAATTTTTTATAATTAAAATATTACTGGCTGATAATATTTTTGATACAATTTGTTGAAATAAAAAATATAAAATACTTTTCTCTTTGTATTTAAATATTGCCAAATATTGCCAAAATATTGCAAAAAGACCGTAGAAATTAAAAAAGAATTGTAATAAAATCGCACTAGTGCGGTAAAACGCATTTACCGCACAGTTTACTGCCTTCGTAAGTTCAATTTTCGAGCAAGGTGTATTGAAAAATAAATACTTGCGAGGTCTGCTTAACAGCTCACAGAGCCACTAGTAAGTAGTAGATCTTTTGGATGTCTTAATATTGAACGTGTTTAAATAAAAGGTTACAAATAATTTGACTTACTTAGACCCACACTTTGCCGTTTCTAATCCTTGCTTCAAGGCCCTGCAATGAACTGTCACATAAATTTAGAAGTCGGACGGCCGGGAAACTGCCGAAAATTGCGCGGGAAAACACAGAGAAAAAAAAATAAAAAATAAAGTTGCGGTCAGCCCGCGACAGCTGGCTGGTTTTCGGCGGGATTAATTGCACGTGCGGCAAAAAATATTAATGAAAAGTTATGCGCAAAATGTTGTTAAAATTGGTATATTAAAATTTCATGTTTTTCAAGT
>CATNWD010000020.1:0-14838 GCA_951230895.1 Carpatolechia fugitivella | reverse complement strand
TACAGGTTTGAATTTGTAATGACCGAAACAAAGAATGGTTTCGGACATTTTAACAATTTTTGTGTGGTGGTTAGGTACAAAAATATCCATAAAGAGAGGGGGCAAAGTTAAATCCGTGAAACCGAACAACTTTGCCATGTTGTCAGAAAAAAAAACGCATTTCCCATCGAATCGATTAGTTGTCGTCTCTCTTTGAAGTTAGCATCATAATCATAATAGGGCTGATAACTCAAACCTAAATAATCAACTTCATAAAATACTTATATTTCGTTCTTACATGAAAAAAAAAATAACAGCTATCAAAACTACATCAACAGAAAAACAGCAGGTATTTATAATTTCACTTAACAGTTTTCACAGCACATTTCGTTAGCTAAGTACGTGGAACGAAATAAAAGCGTAATAAATTATAATTTCGCGTGAAATTAAATTCCTTGCATAAATCAAAGTTGTTTTTCAAAAAGCTTCAAGTTTCTATGAGATTAGTTTCACGAGTAAACGGCAAAATACACAAAGGTGAACATTGTGAGAATGTTCGTGACTTCAGCAGTATTGTTATTGTTACATTGAAATTAAGAATTATATTCATACCAATTCAAATCAAATCAACGGCCCGTTACAGTCCACTGCTGGACTATCAGAGCCTCCTCCACTTAAGTGGAGGGTTTTGCCATAATATCCACACTTGGCAGGCGGGTTGGGTTACTGTATCAGAGAGCGCTGCTGCCCGTTCCCTGTACAATGTGTAGTCCCTAAGTCGCCTCTTACGACACCCACGGGAAGAGTAGGGGTTGGTGACAAATGTCTACTCTGCCGTCACCACACGGCGGAGTTGTTTTCATAACTCCATTAAAATTCTATATGAAAAAACAATTTTATTTAACTATATTATGATAAGGTGCTTTAACCTTCTAGAAAAACAATGCATTTATAATAACAGCTGTTGGCAGCTACATGATTATAGAAATAAGTAAAGCTCACAATATTGTGGACGTTCTATGATTATTAAAAATCAGAAAATCAAAATCAAAAGAATTTTATTCGAAGTGAGATTTTATAAAATATGTATGATTTTATGTATTATTTCGACGTCAAAGGAAAGCTTGCTCATGGTTAATACAATTTATTCTTGTACTTTTTTAAGACATTTAAATTTTCATGATACTAAATCATCTTTATTCAGGTATAAAATAAAAACAAAACAACTATTAAAATCGCAGATAAAAAATAACTACATCGATAATTAATTTACAAATGACTATAATTAAGTATTTTTGATAGAAAGCGTAACTTTCTCCAATTTCATGTACGAGATCTTGTAACCAGGTACTGCCAGAATGATGCATTGGGAAACCAGGTCAGCTTCGCAATGCAAGTAGGCACCTTCAGGTACATAACTCGACGTGTGTTAATTAAAAGAAAATGTGTTTGCATTTCTCATTATATAGGTAACAGCAAAATGCTGCCGTACTTATTACACATTACGGTTCAACTAATGGACGGAAAATATATGGAATATTTTGGTCAGGGAACGTAATACGAAACATGCAGTATAAATAGTTTTGTGGAGTTCAAATAGTGCTCCGTTAGCAATAATAACCTACCTATATACCTATATCGAAATGGATAGAAATAGTGCCTTCTTAATGAGAATTACAAGTTAAAATTCCATTTAGTACGTTTATTTAGAATAAGATCTAGAAGTTGCTGAAAATAACCTAATAATCGCACGTAATGATGAGACTTAATCGCGGGTTTACAAAGTTTTTATACTCACTTGTTTAGAAAACACGCATTAACACAAAACTTAGACTTTGCTCTCCTTGGCTTCAAATACCAAAACAGACAGAATAACCCTTTTACTGAACAACCCTTTGCGTCAATAAGCGTTAAACTAACGCTCGCTATGTGTTAATCCAGGGTACAAGCTATCTCCATTCTAAATTTAATCCAAATCCATCTGGTACTTTAGGCGTAAAGGCGGAACAAACTTCCAAACATCTAAACATCCAAATGTTGATTTGATGAAGTGTGAAGTGAAATTGAGTTTTTAGATTGTAATTAATAACCAGCATGCTAATTTTAGGGGTTCCTAAAATTTCTTCCTCTTCCCGTGGGTGTCGTAAGAGGCGATTTAGGGACTACACATTGAACAGGGAACGGGCAGCAGCGCTCTCTGATACAGTCACCTTTTAATCTGCGATCTCCAACCCGCCTGCCAAGCGTGGAGATTATGGCAAAACCCTCCAGTTAAGTGGGGCTCATAGTCCAGCAGTGGACTGTAACGGGCCGTTGATGTTGATGATGCTAATTTTATGTTAGTGAAATAGTGAATTTGATGTTAGTGAATGCGGAGATCCTTGTGGTTTCATCCAGCAGTGGACGTTTTTTATTTATTTATTTAATTATTTATTTATTTATTGCACATCCATAAAATAACAATAGGTGTTAAAGTAATTACGAGTAATACCCTGTTAATAGGGCACATTAAAAGCTGTGATGATGAAATTACAATAACTAATATAGAAATTTTGTACATCACAGACAGACAGACAAACTTCGACAGGACACTATTAACCCCGTCTCACAAATTCATTTAGCACGGTATTCAGACTTGGCTAACCTTGTTACTTAGTTTCAGTGAAAACGTGAGCCTAAAATAGGAATCTCAAAGGTGATTTTATTACTTGCTTTAGTTAAAGTTCAGTGTAGGTTTAGTAACTTTTAGTCACAACGTAATGAAGGGTTTCTTTACTGTAAAAGCCTCCGTTATGCTGATTACAGAGGTACTGGGTTTGAATCTCGGTGGGGACACTGCGGTTAAACAAAAATGTGCCATCCATGATAGCTTTGACGTCGAAAAATTATTTGTAAAAACCTTAATTCGAATAAAATATTTTTGTTTTTTTTATTGATGTAAGTGCGTAGTTATTGTACCACGTAATTAAAGGTAAAATTTAGATTTCGATTCGTAGCAAGTAGGAACAAAATACAAAATAGTAGCCTGTTCTATTTTTAAAAGCTATTTTTATAATAATTATAAAGCAGTAAATGAAAAAAAAAATTATACTAGTAATGCAAGTTCGAGTCCTGTCCAAGATCGACAAAAATTTTCTTCTGCTTTACAATTATTAGATACTAGCTTTCCGCCCGCGGTTTCACCCGCGTTTAATGAGTTTTCCCATAAGAATAAAGTGTTTTCCCGCGGTAAAAAGTAGCCTTTGTCCTATTACAGGACCTAATCTATATGTGAGCCAAGTTTCATTCCGATTAGTGGTTCAAGCGTGATTCGGCAACAAACATCCAAATATCCAAACTTTAACATTTATTCTGTTAACGAATCCTACTAATAATATTAGTTACTAATCTGTAATCTGTAACAATAATCATCTATAGCTACTTAACCTTGTAACTGCACACTTGATCTCTATAATAATTAAAATTGGCCAATGATCATCTAGTAGCGGAATCGTACTACTTTGTGTGAGTAACCCAAGCTCAACCTCAAAGCTCAAACTTAAAGATTATCAACGTTAAACCTAAGTTTAACGTTGATAATCTTTAAGTTCGATAGTTATAAACGATTTTTAAAAAACCACTAAGATTGAGCCAATTATTAGTGATTGCAATTGATACGTATACGTTCAGCACTAAAAAAGATATAATATCGTTTCTACGAATTGGCTGTGCTGTGCCCCAACTATCGTTGCGGACACTTGGCCAATCTGCGTGCAACCTGTATTGCCAGTTGTTAAATTTTATTTCTATATAATTTTATTACATTATTTATTTTTTATAATTATTTCAATCTTATTTTATGTATTTATTTGTATGGACGGCGCATCATCTTCCGGAGGCAGCAGCTGAAAAACAGCGTTGAGTTGTGGTTCCTATTTGCTGGAACTACACTTCAACTTATGCTGAGCTGTAGCCTTTTTACAGCACACTTTAAAATGAGACCACTTGCAGTGTACGCTTTGCACATCCTGCGATTTAATTCTTTCTTTGAAGAAATCGGACGCTCGATTGCAGTGATTGTGTCTGTCTATTATTATGTTATGTACCTGTCTTGTTTTTTTGTTTAATTGTTGTTTACTGTGTGCTGTAAATAAATGTATTCTTATTCTTATTCTTATTCTAAATATGATTTTCATTATATTTCCCCTGCAGACTCAAACAAAAACAGCTCTCAAAGGTAATATTACTTGTCTCAAAATGTATTCGAGAGAACCCAATAGAGGCCCCAGTTGGTGTCGCCCTTGCGTGTAAAATCAGATTTATTAAATCTATAAGCTTCATTCGTACACAGGGTAGGTATATTGAGGTTTAAAAAAACCTGAGAAACATAAAATAAAAATCTTTATCAGTTCCAACAGCTCTGAACTATTTTGATTGGATTTTCTAATGAAAGAATATCTTTTTCGAATTCAACCACATACGTATTGTAAAACAGTTTTCAGAAATGAGTGACTTGCCAGATAAAAGGAAAAACCTTTTGGTGTACATTGAAAGTAAAATCATTTCTTTTATACTGGTTTGCAAGTAGCAGTAACAAAAATATATTTAGTGTTTCTTGAAAGTTTTTCAATTTCTTTCTTCATCAACACGGGCCAGGTTTTGTATGAACACGGGCCAATTTTTTTAGCTGTCTTACAGCCCATGTTCCCTTGGAAAAGTTGTTAAAATCAACCAGTTACACTTCACGGTGTATGTTTTACTCCACAATAAGCAGACAGAACTGCTATCTCAAAAATAATCTTGTAGAAGAAAATCTGGAAATAATAAACAAAGAAATAATTCCCAAAATAAACACGTCTCTTCATACTCATACGTATTTCGTTCAGGAAAGGCCGCCAGTTACACCGAAGCGTAAAATATAACAAATCAAACAAGATTTAAAATATTTGCAGAAACGACATGGACATTTTTAAGAGTCCCTTTCGCGTTTTATTACGAGCTGAAATAGATATAATTTTTACGTGGTATGCAAAACAAAACCTCTCTGTGTCAGAGTTATCACACTTCTGTCGCACCACGCCAGATACCAAGTCGTGGAAAGTTGACAGTTTATCATTCATATAGCATACCCCTACCTGAAATATAGACGCTCATGTCGTAAAATAAAAAGAAGTTTAAATTTTGCTTGTGTCTGTGCTTGAAGCTAGGCAGCGAGCGTAATAATAAGCAAAATGATAAGGTAATTTTAAACTTAACTTGTTTTCAAGAGTGATTTTTCTGTACTGTAGTAGGTCATCATTATCATCAACAGCTCATATACGTCCCCACCGAGAGGACGGATTGGATTGGGGGGGAAAGGATGGATTTTGGCGGGAGGGGGTAAGTGGCCGTTCTGTACGGTAGTACTGTATTAGGTACTATTTTATGTGTCTGTGTTCTGAAAAGCCGTATCTGCTCAGTCATTTACGTTAAATAACACAAACTGCGTGTGAGTATTAAGTGCCCACGATCGCGGATTTGATATAGGACAATGATATTATATACATACAAGACGTAGATATGCCACCAACGCACCAAACGCGTGCCGTGAATTGGTCCTAATTGTGACCATTGCAGTCAGTCGAGCTGTGATCGCTGTCTCTTTCACTCTTACGCTTTGCCTATTTCCTGTCGCTCTTATAGCGTGTCTGTGTCGCGGAATAATTTATGTTGTGCGTGCAGTATGAACGTGACGTATCTTTCTTAAAATATCATTGATATAGGATCTGATGGCCTTTCACCTTACTGTGTGAGGTGCCTTCACACAATTTACATAGAATATAATGTTACACTACGGTGTGCAATACGAAAAACTCAAGTTTTTGTATGAATTTCTTCATATAAACCTTAGTCTTGTTTGCTATCGTGATATGTTGTATGTTCGTGTTCTCATCTTGCTTAGAAATAATATCCAGCTTCAGTAAACAAGCATGCTCATGTAAATATAGTTAGCATAGGATTGTATTGAGTTGAGAGAAAGTAATAATCTTTATTGGAGTTTGTATATTTTAGTTAATTTTTCTGTTTAGTATAACAGTGTAAATATTTAAAATCATATTACGAGTATTATGTTAAAGCACAGCTTGGCCAATCCTTACAATTGTAAAGTGTTCGCGAAGTAGGTATCTAGGGTTACTTTTGCGCGCCTAGCTACTAATTTCCTATTTCGACACTCCTAACTCGCCCCCTAATGCACGCGGGCGCAGCGGGGTGAGGAAGCATAGATTGGCGGGAGGGGTTGTATGGCCGGAGGGGTTGAGTGGCTGGAGAGGTTGTGTGGCCGGAGGGGTTGAGTGGCTGGAGGGGGTGAGTGGCCGGAGGAGTTTAGTGGCCAGATGGGGTGAGTGGCCGGAGGGGTTGAGTGGCTGGAGGGGGTTATCATATCAGGAGCAGGATTGGTAGGGTGTTGAAGTAAAACGAGGCTTGAATAGTTAGGACATGTCTATATTGTCCAATGTCCGAATATAGAGTGACACAAAATTGATATAAAATAATTAAAATAACTTACTTGCTAACTCAAGCAATACGTAACACATGTCGCAGTCATTGTAAAATGTTGCTGCAATAATCTAAATAAGGCATTACTGCACTTCATCTCCCCCGAAAAGTACCCTTCACCCCCGGGGTGCTAGAAAAAAAAAATGTGTTACATATTACTTGATCACATTTTTTTTTAACATTAACACTTATGTAAAATAATAATAATATAAATAATACATTTTTATTACGATCAATACTATGTATCTACTAGGTATTCTTAATTTTATTTTACAAACAACTTAGTATTATTCTTATGGGTAATATACTCCTTGCCATCTTTTAATATTTTTACATTTGGAGTAATTTCCTCAATTACCTTGTATGGACCTAAATAAATAACGTCTAATTTATTTCCTGTTTGGTTTTTTAACAATACAAGATCATTTTCTTTGTATTTAACTGAATACGCGTTCTTGTCATAACCTATCTTTCTTAACATCTTTCCTTTTAACAAATTATTTTTAGCATCTTGTAGTGCTCTTTGTAACCTATACTTAAGCTCTAAGGGATAAGAATCCGAATTATAAAATGGTTCTACAATTGAACTTTGCAAATTACTCGGTAAGTTACTAAGTCTACCAAATACTAGTTCAAATGGTGAATATTGTGTCTCGGTGTGTACTGTGGTATTATAGGAGTAACACCAAAAAGGTAGCCAACTACTCCAATCAGTATTGTTGTTACTACACTGTATCCGAAGATAAGCTCCTAAACTTTTGTGCGTGTTTTCTAAGGCTCCGAGAGTCTCGTGATGGTACGCAGTTGAATGGAGTTTAGTGATGTTTAGTAACGAACACACTTCTGTCATCACCGAGGACATGAATTCCGTTCCCTGGTCAGTTATGATTTCTTTTGGAACGCCGTATCGCAAAATAAAATTATTTACAAATAACCTTGCAACAGAAACTGTATCCTTGCGTACAAGTGGATACGCTTCAACGTATTTTGTTAAATTACATTGCAGGGTTAAAACATACTTATAATTATAATTATCTATATCTAATGGACCCATTAAATCTAAACTAACTCTCTCAAAAGCAGCACTAGGAGTGGAAGTTATCACCATTTTCTCCTTAGTGTGCCTGTTTGAATGTTTTTGTATTTGGCAACTTTTACATTTTTTCACAAATTCTGTGACGTCATTACACATTCCTGGCCAATAATAGTGTCTCTTTATATTATTTATCATCCTATTTACCCCTGCATGTCCGCTAGTAGGTAAAAGATGAAAGTCGTTTAAAATTACAACTTTCGTATCTCTGTCTGTAATCCTTTGCACGTCATTGACTACTAGTAGCTTTGGAAAATCTCTCAACTTATGTATTTCTCTTAAAATGTCATTAATTTTATTTTCGTCACGTTTTCTTTTAATAATTACGAGCTCATTCAATTTAATTTTACTACATAAATCTTGTAATTCTCTCGCTAACACACTGACGGTAGATAACGATCGAGACATTACATATATTGCCGACTTCGCGGGCACATAAATACAATTGCAATTGCGACTTTTTATATTTTCTAACTTGTCAATCTCTTTTAACGTACGTCCTGTGCACAAAACTATTTCTACGCTGTCATTTGGTCGTTTGAGAATTTCCACCACCTTAGGTTGATCAGGCCTGGCAGTAGTGGAACTCTCAATAGTCGAGTCAGTGTTGTCTGCTAACTTACGAGCTTGCGCCCGTGTGATGACCGATACAACTTGCTCGTGCATTTGCTTTAAATCTTTAGAACTTAACGGTATACGGCTCAATGCGTCTGCAGCTGCATTGTGCCGTCCCGGTACGTAACTAATTTCAAAATCGTACTCTTCTAGGTACAATCTAAATTTTGTCAAACGGCTTGAAGGATCGGTCATATTAAACAAGTAAATTAAGGGTTTATGGTCTGTTCTGATATGGAACTTTTTACCATATAAATACGGTCTATAGTGTCGAACAGCCCATACTATCGCCAATAGTTCAAGTTCAATAACTGGGTATCGTGTTTCAGCCGGCTTCAGACTGCGACTTGCGTAAGCCACTGCCCTGCCATTACTGTTTGATAACACGGCTCCCAATCCTAACTTTGATGCGTCGGTTTGTAAGATAAATGTATTGTTCTCTGATAAATCAGGATAATCTAAAACTGTTGGACTAATAAGAATATTTTTTAACTTTTGAAATGCATCTTCACAATTGGTTGTCCACGTAAATGATACATTTTTCTTACTTAACGCGTTCAATGGGTGTGCTATTTCTGCAAATTTTGGTATGAAACGCCTGTAGTAGTTAGCAAAAGCGACGAATCGCTTGACGTCATCACAGTTCGTCGGCCTTGGGTATTTTTGCATTATATCGACCTTTGAGGGATCGGGATAAATCCCTTCCGAGGTGATTTTATGTCCTAGATATACTATCTCCTTACGCAAAAATTCACATTTGTGTGGATTTAACTTTAAGTTAACTTGACGTAATCGTTCTAAGACTTTGATTAGATTTTTATTATGTGTCTCTAAACAATTTCCCATTATAATGCAGTCGTCCAAGTAAATTAAACATGACGTATAGTTCAAACCGGTCATTGCTATCGTCATCAAACGTGAAAAGGCACTTGGTGATGTTTTTAAGCCCATAGGACACCTTTTCATTTGGTACTGCTTGTCAGTTGTAAAAGCTGTATATTTTCGTGACTCTTCCTGTAGTGATAACTGATAATAACTTTGAGATAAATCTAATTTTGAGAAATAGATGTTATTCGACAACGAATCTAATATCTCAGTAATATTGGGCAATGGGAACTTATCGTCTTGAATTTTCTTGTTAAGAAGACGATAGTCTACTACCAACCTCCATTGTTTTTCTCCTGATCTATCCGTCTTTTTTGGGACTAATAAGACTGGACTAGACCACTCTGATGTGGTTTCCTCGATAATACCATTTGAAAGCATATTATTAATTTGCTTTTGTACTTCGCCTTTTAATGCATTCGGCAATCTATAAGGCTTGGAGTACACCGGGGTAGTATTTTCCTTTAATTTAATAGAATGTTCCATTAAATTAGTAGTGGAAAGTGTATCTCCGGGTAAATGGAAAACATCGGCATATTTTGCACATACGTTTTCTATGCTTATCTGCTCTTCTTCGTTTAAATATGAAGATAAGTCAAGTAATCCGAACAGATTTTTTACTATTTGTGTAGCAATATTTTCCTCGTCAAACTTATAAACATCAAAATGATTCAAGTTAAATATTTCAAACAAAGAAATATCTACATTTACTGAATTGTCAGTTGTGTTTAACATTCTAACGGGAATGATGCCATTTTCAGGTTTCACTATCGCTCCCGCTGTGTACACACCTTTAGCAACTTCCTTCGCTTTAATTACGCAATCATCATTGTATGCTGTAGGTATACGTTTTATAATTTCGCATCGTGGCGGAATTGTAAACAAAGTGTCATTGACTTGTACACTTATTGTTTTGTTATTATTTTCCAAACGCAAAGTACAATCCTTATAATTTAAAACTGCGTTATATTTTTGGAAAAAATCTTGGCCGAGGATCCCGTCTGCGGCACAAGCAATATTCTTAAAAACATGAAACTTTTGATTAAAAACTACTCCATTAATAATTATATCTAAGTAAATATACCCTTCCGATTCTAAATTACCACTAATTCCTTTTATTATAATATTATTTTTCTGGATTAATCTAAGTAATTTGTCATTGTGCTTTAACCATTCATGTTTAATGACACATAAGCTCGCTCCACTGTCTACCAATAAGTTTAATTCATCATTTTTGTTCGTCGAGCATCGAACCTTAAAATAATTATTATAGCTAAAGACTGAATGATTTTCATCTTTAGGCACGAAAAAACTTATTGTCGTGGCGGCTATTTTCCATGACGTGTCCTTGTGCATCCGACTCATGCGCAGAATGCTGAACTCGCGCGAAATTCGTGCGGCTGCCGCACTTATGCTGATGATGTGCATTCGGGGCTCCGCCGCGATGACCTGTATTTACATACGAAGTTCTCTGACCCCTGTTATTTGCGTAATAATTACTTTGCACATCTTTTGTACTTTTGAAGTTGTATTTATTTGTGTGGCCACGAAAACTTCGTTTGTAATTCCACGGGCGATTATAGCCATTGGACCTAAATTGCATAACTTGGTCATGCTGCTGATGTTGGGGAGACATGATCTCCTCATCTTGTGCTGCTCTAATAGCATCAGATAGGGTAGAAAATTGACGCGAGGCTATAATAGTGCTTAGCCTCGGGTTGGAAAGTCCATCTGCGAAGCGTTTGATCGCTGATTTCTCATTGAGCGGACGCAAAATCTCAAATTTTGTTGAGTCATCATCTGCTTGTGCAATGGTCAAATTAACAAATAATTCTTCAAGTTCTGTACCAAACGCCTCTATCGACCTACGTCCCTGCCTGGCTCTAAATAGCTGTGACTGTATCGCTTCGGTCGATTTTTTAGGCAGTAAAAACTTCCTTATGTCATCCACTAAATCATCTACGGTATTGTATTTGCTTTTTAATCTTAACTTTGCACTGGCTGAAAGTCGAGTTTTTAAAACAAACTCTATTAATTGTCTTTGAGTCTCAGTACTGATCATAGAATTATAAAGCAAAATGGCATCAATTAACTGCTTTGTGATCTTCTCTTCGCCATTCATAATTGGCAATAGAGAGATAGCAGTTTTAATATCAAATGAGTTCGCCATTTTTAATTCTTTCTCAGGAACCGTTTGGGAACTTGAGTCTACAATAGACGTTAAAAGTTTAATGTTATCGTAAGTTTTATGAATTTCGTCTATTAATTGTTTTATCTGTCTAATGGACTCGGAGTCTAGCTTAAACTCGTCAATTTCACGGTTCACCTGAAGCACAATATTCTCCAGTCGACTGTATTCGCTAGTGGCTTCTTCTAACTTTTTATAGGCTAAATCTTTTTTTCGTCTTTCGGGACCTAGTTTAACTAAATACTCTTTTAAATATTTTAGCTTAGCATGAACTTCTTTCAATTGTTCAGTCATTTCATTTTAATAACAAATTATTCGTTACCTATACAAATATCGAGTACTTAAATATTTCATGAACTTATCAGAAAATCTTAAATAATTATGAAATAGTTTTTTAAACTTACATAATAATTGCGGCTATAGGTACCGATCGTAAGTAGGTCACGGCATGTGCGTCATATCGCCGTGTTGGATGCGGCCGGGGCGTGCGCGGCGGACGTGGTGCTCGTGGACCGCGTGCTGCTGCGCTGGGTGGGCCGGGCTATACCCTGGACTCCGTGGGCCGGGATTACCCTGGACACCGCTCCAACCGTTGGGGGCCGGGCTATACCCTGGACACCTGTGGGCCGGGAAAACCCTGGACACCGCTCGAGCGCTTCACTGTTGTCTCTTCTTTCTTGAGTCTTCTGTAAGGTTTTTCTTGCATGTCTTCTGTAATGTTTCTTCTTAATCTTCTGTAATGTTTTGCTTGCGTATCTTCTATAATGTTTCTTCTTAATCTTCTATAAGGTTTTTCTTGCGTTTCTTCTATAATGCTTCTTCTTAATCTTCTATAATGTTTCTTCTTAATCTTCTATAATGTTTCTTCTTAGTCTTCTATAATGATTCTTCTTAATCTTCTATAAGTACAATATCTTCTTTCTTCAATAGTATTTCTTCTTTCTTCTTCAAATATATAATTAATCTTGTTTCTTCACAATCTTCATCTTCACAGAAGTTCCTCCAGGGCTGGTATGGGTCGCCATATCATATCAGGAGCAGGATTGGTAGGGTGTTGAAGTAAAACGAGGCTTGAATAGTTAGGACATGTCTATATTGTCCAATGTCCGAATATAGAGTGACACAAAATTGATATAAAATAATTAAAATAACTTACTTGCTAACTCAAGCAATACGTAACACATGTCGCAGTCATTGTAAAATGTTGCTGCAATAATCTAAATAAGGCATTACTGCACTTCAGGGTGAGTGGCCGGAGGGTGTGAGTGGCTGGAGGGGGTTTGTGGCCGGGGTGAGAGGCTGGAGGGGGTGATTGGCTGGAGGGGGTGAATGGCTGGAGGAGGCGAGTGGCCGGAGAAGAGAGTGACCAGAGGGGGTGAGTGACCGGAGGGGATGAGTGGCCGCAGGGGGTGAGTGGCCGGAAAGGGTTAGTGGCCGGAGGGGGTGAGTGGCCGATGGGGGTGAGTGGCTGGAAGAGGTGAGTGGTTGGAGGGGGTGATTGGCTGGAGGGGGTAAATGGCCGGAGGGGGTGAGTGGCCGGAGGGGGTGTGTGGCTGGAGGGGGTGAGTGGCTGGAGGGGGTTATTGGCCGGAGGGGGTTATTGGCCGGAGGGGGTTAGTGGCCGGAGGGAGTGATTGACTGAAGGAGGTAAATGGCCGGAGGGGGTAAATTCTCTACGGTAGGTAGTAAGTAAGTAAGTAACACTATATTAACACAGTAGTAGTACTATTAGTACAATTATAAAATAATCATCAATCAAATGAAATCAAATCATCATCATCTGAATTAGGGCGATTAGGCCTTAGTCGACACGTTGGCCCAGTGCGGGTTGGTTGACTTCACACACAACCGGTGAATTTCTTCGCAGGAGGTTTCCTGCTCAAGGTTTCATCACGATGTTTTCCTTCACGTCGTATAAACATACATATGAATTCGGGATCGAACCCGCGTCTCCCGGACGCGAGGCATCGAGCGGCCCTAGCCACTAGACCACAGACGCTCTCATAACGAATCACCTGAGAAAATTTACTTAAGTGTCTTGAGATATAATCTTTGCTGTCTTTACTAACACGTATAAACATCAAGAGTCGCTTTACATTTTTCTTTACATACAGTTCATTGCTGTTTCAGTACTAATTTATCGTACAAAGTGCGACCCAAACACAGCAATGTATAGGTATAATCAATTAAACTCTGCAGTCTAATGACACTTTTTGTAAAAAAATGTACTTAAAGAAAATTTTATAGTCGTAGCGTTTTTGCATCTTCTCAATCATTCGACGACCCAAAGTCAAGACGCGTTAGAAGAAATACGTAAGCATTCTTATCTACGCTCAAAGTACATTTTAAGATGTATCGATCGGACCTTTTTTCATCAGGAGGACCTTTCGTAATGGGGCTACATTACGAAAAATTGAGATTAGATTGCATTGAAAATGTCAAAAAAAGGGCCGCTTTGGACAATCGGTTAGTAAGCCTATATTTTCATCAAAAACCTTGCAGTCCACAATTGACATTTGGTTGATTGTGGATAATTTCTATTTTTAAAACTAACAGTTTTGTTAAAATTATTTGATAAATTGATAGATAAGTCTGTTTATTTCTAAAATACACAATATACAAATACACATCCATTTAAAAAACTCTATCCATCCATCCATTTTGTTAGACAACAATGTCCACATCAGGATTACAAGATCTGAAATTCGTTATTTCTATGTAGTTTGATAGTATCGCTCATGTTTAATAAAAGTGGATGCACAACAGAAAGCGACTCACATAAATATCAAAAATCATACAAAACATTTCATGTCATTCAATTTTATTTCGAAAGGGAAGCGAGAGATAAGAAAAAGTAGATAATTTATTTCACAAACTCTGTTTTAGTGAGAAAAGAAATAAGCACACTGTCTAACTTCTTTGAACGCATAAAGGAAGTTGGATTTGACCGGCCTTGGGTTATTTGGTGATCATAATTGGATTCCTTCAACTTTTTTTGTTGGGATTCCTTCAGATCCTTCTCTTGAAACAGTTTCTTTAGAGATGAGTTCCTTGTATATTTGAATTTTATAACAATTGCATTTCAAAAGTTTCCAAGTGGCAAAAGGGAATCGGACTACTTTTTTTTATTTTATAAATTCAAACTTCTTAATTTCTGCTATCGATCACTAAAAGACTTTTTGCTCTATCTTTAAAATTGACCCAGTTGTAACGGTTTGAAATTCAAGATGGCGTTACTAACAAATGACGTCACAAGTGGGTCTGTCTAACCCACTTGTGACGTCATTTGTTATAACGCCATATAATCTCTATACAAAAAATCGTTTTTGAAAGAGACAGACATATTGAAACTTTAAAAAATCACTGTAAATTTGTTTTTCAACCGATTTTGTTTTTTTCTTCGCGAATCGTCTGCAAACACAATTTTATTGTTTACGAATAAATAAAGATGAAATATGAATACTAATCTATATTTTAAAAATAATTCATAAAATATGGTGAACAGTCCGATCCCCAATTACGCCCCGAAAGCCTCACATAAGCAGTATGGGCATACCATACA
>CATNWD010000019.1:0-46657 GCA_951230895.1 Carpatolechia fugitivella | reverse complement strand
CCTGGCAATTGCAAGCAAATGCCTAGAGCTTGAATACTTCCCAAAAGTGTGGAAGGAAGCAACGGTAATTGTTTTGCGGAAGCCAGGGAGAGATGATTACACGAATGTCAAGGCGCATAGACCCATAGGGCTTCTTCCAATCTTTGGCAAGCTACTGGAAAGAATGCTGATCAAAAGAATTAGGTGGCACGTCCTACCGAAATCCAATCCGCGACAATATGGATTCACGCCCCAGCGCTGTACGGAAGACGCCCTGTATGACATGACCAACCACATCATGGATAATGTGGAAAAGAAGCGAATCAATCTTGTTGTGTCATTGGATATTGAGGGCGCTTTCGACAGCGCTTGGTGGCCAGCTATTCAATGCGGTCTCAAGGATAAGGGATGTCCAACAAATTTGCGCGGAATGGTTGATAGCTACTTTACTGACAGACGGGTCAAAGTAAGATACGCTGGCAAAGAGTACGCAAAAAACACCACAAAAGGCTGTGTGCAGGGTTCGATAGGGGGTCCAACATTTTGGAACATCTTGTTGGATCCGCTGTTGAGCATGCTCGACAGACACAAAGTGTACTCGCAGGCCTTTGCGGATGATATCGTTCTGGTCTTCTCCGGACTCACGGCCCTGGAAATTCAGCTGGAGGCCAATAAAGTGCTCAAACTTGTGTACGACTGGGGAATCGCAAATAAACTAAAATTCGCACCCCATAAGACGAATGCGATGGTAATCACCAGAAAACTTAAATATGATGACCCAGTCGTGCACATGGGAGATACACAAATAGAGTTGGTGGACCAAATCAAGCTGTTAGGTCTGATCATAGACAACAAACTGACGTATAACAGCCACGTCTCTCACATATGCAAAAAGGCCACCAACATCTATAAACAGCTGGCTAGAGCGGCGAAAATCAGTTGGGGACTAAACTCGGAGGTGACCAGAACGATATACGTGGCGGTCATTGAACCCGTCGTCCTGTACGCTGCGAGTGTTTGGGCGGGAGCAACAGATAAGTGGATGATCAGAAAACAGCTCAACGCCATACAAAGGGGATTCGCCCAGAAAGTTGCAAAAACATATAAAACGGCCTCACTAAATTCATCTCTTCTGATATCGGGTCTCCTCCCATTAGATCTCAGAATAAAAGAGGCAGCACGAATATTCAAGGCCAAGCGTGGTAAACCTCTACCGGATATACTGGGAGATCGAGAACTCGAGCAAAGAGCCAGCTTCCTGGAAGCGGAACATCCGGCAAAAATGGTAGTTGTGGATTTCGATTGCCTGGAGGAATTAAACCGGGAAACGGTGTAAGCCCACGGCCTGGAAGGAGTGCAGATATTCACTGATGGGAGTAAAATAGAGGGGAAAACGGGAGCAGCTTTAACATGGCGATACGAAGACCGAGAAATAAAAGCCAAGAAATTTGGCTTACATCCCTTCTGCACGGTCTTCCAGGCGGAGCTCTATGCGATCAAAGAAGCGACACGGCTGGCGCAAAAGGGAAAGGAGAATAAGTACAATATTTTCAGTGATTCTAGATCTTCCCTTGAGCTGCTTAAAGACCCTGAAGACCTCAACCCCTTAGCCATCGAAATCAGGAAAAACGTGGCATCACTGAAAGAGCAAGGTAAAGATATGCGATTCTTTTGGATCCGCGCCCACGCTGGAACAGTCGGCAACGAGAGAGCAGATGAGCTGGCCAAAGATGCCGCGCTCAAATGGAAAGCCGCATTCAGTTATGCCAAGTGCCCCCTGTCTTACGTGAAGCGAGCTATCAGACAAGCCACAGTCGCTGAATGGGACGTTCGATACAGAACGGAAAATACCGCAACCACCACAAAAATATATTTCCCCAGTGCTGAAGAAGCATATAAAATTGTTAGGAAAATTAAAATAGATCCGAAACTTACCCAAATCCTGACAGGTCACGGAGGTTTCTCTGAATACCTGTTCAGGTTCAAACTCAAAGACAACCCTCGATGCGTATGTGATCCCGATGTGCAGGAGACGACTGTCCACGTTCTAACGGAGTGTCCGCAAACTGAAATGAAGAGAAAAGACTTGGAATGTGAGCTTAACTGTATAGTTAACAGAGACTCCTTAAGTTTTCTATTAGAAAAAAAAGAATATAGAGCAAAGTTTGTAAAATATTGTATTGAAATCGTAAGCTTAGTAAACAATAGAAATAAAACTGATAAATAGAATAAGAATATAATATAGATTAAGAATAGTATATACACTGTATTTATGATTAAATACATACCGTATGTACAAATAATAGTAGAGTTAAGTGAATATTAATAGCGCTAAGATAAAGTACTGTAAGGCAAGAAAAAGAAAAAAAAAGACGAAAAAAAAAAAGAGATGGAAAACAAAAGAAAACGAATAAAAAAAAAAGGAAAGAAAAATACACTATTTATAAAAAAAAAAAAAATAATGTACCTTGCCTAGATGGTTCAACAAAATATTTAAGATCTTCTCATAGCTCTATAAACTAGAATAAGTACCAAAATTTTAAAATATGCATGTTATCGCGTAAGAATAACCGGCAGAGCTCCCGATAAAGACCGGAGCTCTCCACCCCTTTAACAGAGTAAAATGATAAAGTGATGTTAAATCTAAGTACTGATGACAATATCTTCGCCCTATGGTGAA
This sequence comes from Carpatolechia fugitivella, assembly GCA_951230895.1. Taxonomy (NCBI): domain Eukaryota; kingdom Metazoa; phylum Arthropoda; class Insecta; order Lepidoptera; family Gelechiidae; genus Carpatolechia; species Carpatolechia fugitivella. The sequence goes on along the minus strand of CATNWD010000019.1, from coordinate 43,998 downwards.
GAAATAAAGGAAGTACTACATTAAAAAAAAAAAAAAAAACCTAACCTAACCTAACCTAACCTAACCTAACCTAACCTAACCTAACCTAACCTAACCTAACCTAACCTAACCTAACCTAACCTAACCTAACCTAACCAGGGACTGACTTATGAGACCGTGGTTATTGTACGTACGACCTCCCGAAAGACCGACCTCATAAAAAGCGTCCCTCATGCCGTCGTCGCAATCTCTAGGCACACAAAAAGCTGCACATATTACACCGATAGCACAAACGATGATGCAACCGCTCGTCTGATACTTCGCGCGGAGAATGCGACGACGACACGAATCCAAGATTATAACCTTAAAATGGCAATAAGACGTGGTGACGAGAAAGTCAGGGACGGAATCCTCCGGAGCCTTCGGGAATCGACAGCGGCGTCCCAGCTCGCGTCACCCAAACAAAACATCTGAAAAAAAAAAAGGGGCGGACATAGTGATGTCTGCAGAAAGAGACTATTTACTGTATTGTATATAAAAGCATGCATTAATAATAATTTAATAGTGATAAAACTTTACTTAAAAGAAAAACATAACACCCTAGAAATAAGAATAATACCTAGAAATGTTAATAATAATAATATTTATAAAAAACAAAAACAAAACAAAAAAAAAAACTAACATAAAAAACACCTATAATAAGACATAAAAAAAGGAAAAAACAAGCAAAAGAACAAGAAAAAAAAAAACGAACATTACAAAAACCTATAATAAGACATAAAAAAAAAAAAACAAAAAAAACTTATTTTTGTGTGTATTGTATTCTTTTTATTTTAATTTAGTATGTAAGTGATGACTAATAATTGTACCTTCACTGTCAGTCTAGCAATACCACCGCTAGACCGCTACGCGGAGCGAAAAAAATGAGTGATTGATGATAAAAATATAATAAAACTAAACATAAAAAAGTGCGGACCACAGAGTCTGCAGGATTGAACTTTAATTATAAAAAAAAAAAAAAAAAAAAAAAACCTAACCTAACCTAACCAAAAAAACCCCCATACATTGTGGAGTCATACAAATTGATTAAAGAAATAAATCTTGACCCAATAGCTGTACAAATATTAACAGGACACGGTGGTTTCTCATCATACCTACATAAAAAGTGTAAAGATAGTGCAGCATGCGTTTGCGACTCGCAGACAGAAGAAAGCATAATCCACCTTATAACTAGCTGTCCCAAATATGGAAAGTCCAGATATGATTTAGAAACCAAGTACAATCTCGATATAAAACTAGACACGCTAAAGGACTGGTTAAGCAATAAAGCCACAAGAGAAGACTTCATGAGGTTCTGCCAGCGAGTCGCAAAAGAAGCTATAGAAAGAAATAAAACTAGATAAGAAATTTATGTACATTATATATATTGTATATTATATAGAAATGGCATATATAAATATAAGTTTTCAGCAATAAATGCAATTGTGAATTAGTAATATAAGTAAGCTATCAAATGTAAAGCACAATAAGGAAAAAAAATAAAATAATAATAATAAGAGTGGTAACAATTAAAAAGGGGGAAAAATATAAATAAAAAAAAAAAAAAAAAAAAAATATATATATAGCAAGGATATTGAATATTCTTGAAAAATATATATATAAAAAAAAAAAAAAAAAAAAAAAAAAGTAGGAATAAAAATAACAAAAGGAAGGGAGAGAAAGAGAAAACTGTAGTATTATGAGATTTAATTTTGTAAGTAAGAGCTTAGTGAAAATAACGGGCAGAGGAGAAACCACCATATTATTAAATTTTTAAGTAAACGAAACTTTTAGGAACAAAAATGGCATCGACCTCCACATCGATGGAAAGAACCTAATTCAGACACAGGTTTTTAGCCGGTAAGAGTCCGGCACTGTCTGAATGGCGTACAGGCTCAAAGCATGCTTGAAGCTGTACGGCATTCAGTCGTCCATGATGGATTTTTCCCTGTGGCTGAATCTTTTATAAAAAAAAAAAAAAAAAAACCTAACCTAACCTAACCTAACCTAACCTAACCTAACCTAACCTAACCAGGGACTGACTTATGAGACCGTGGTTATTGTACGTACGACCTCCCGAAAGACCGACCTCATAAAAAGCGTCCCTCATGCCGTCGTCGCAATCTCTAGGCACACAAAAAGCTGCACATATTACACCGATAGCACAAACGATGATGCAACCGCTCGTCTGATACTTCGCGCGGAGAATGCGACGACGACACGAATCCAAGATTATAACCTTAAAATGGCAATAAGACGTGGTGACGAGAAAGTCAGGGACGGAATCCTCCGGAGCCTTCGGGAATCGACAGCGGCGTCCCAGCTCGCGTCACCCAAACAAAACATCTGAAAAAAAAAAAGGGGCGGACATAGTGATGTCTGCAGAAAGAGACTATTTACTGTATTGTATATAAAAGCATGCATTAATAATAATTTAATAGTGATAAAACTTTACTTAAAAGAAAAACATAACACCCTAGAAATAAGAATAATACCTAGAAATGTTAATAATAATAATATTTATAAAAAACAAAAACAAAACAAAAAAAAAAAACTAACATAAAAAACACCTATAATAAGACATAAAAAAAGGAAAAAACAAGCAAAAGAACAAGAAAAAAAAAAAACGAACATTACAAAAACCTATAATAAGACATAAAAAAAAAAAAACAAAAAAAAACTTATTTTTGTGTGTATTGTATTCTTTTTATTTTAATTTAGTATGTAAGTGATGACTAATAATTGTACCTTCACTGTCAGTCTAGCAATACCACCGCTAGACCGCTACGCGGAGCGAAAAAAATGAGTGATTGATGATAAAAATATAATAAAACTAAACATAAAAAAGTGCGGACCACAGAGTCTGCAGGATTGAACTTTAATTATAAAAAAAAAAAAAAAAAACCTAACCTAACCTAACCAAAAAAACCCCCATACCCAGAGTAAAAGAAAAATGTTGTTGTTGAATCTAAGTACTGAAAATAATGTCTTCGCCCTATGGTGAAGAAACAAATGAGGTACTACATAAAAAAAAAAAAAAAAAAACCTAACCTAACCTGCAAAAGCCTACCGCACCGTCTCCTATGACTCGGCGGTGATGATTGCGCGACTGATACCGATCGAGCTTCGGGCGAGTGAGGCGGCCGAGTTGTACGCCGTGAAACGCGGGAAACCTCTGCAAGAGGCGCAGGATAGAAGAATGGAGACACGTACTCCATTCTTCCGACTTCCACATCCTGCGCTTCGGCTGGAGGTGCGATACACGGCGTTGGACCGCCTAGAAGGCGATGCGCCCGAGGGCAAACCATCTGCCCCCGTCAGTATCTATACTGACGGCAGCAAGATCCAGGGCAAGGTCGGTTGCGCACTCACCTGCTGGAGAGACGGTTGTGAAGTGCTGAGCAAAAAATACCGACTGGAGGCTTTCTGTACCGTATACCAGTCGGAGTTGCTCGCACTTCACAAAGCGGTGGAGCTGTCGGTGAAGGATCCTCGCTACAGGGAGTGTGACATCTTGAGCGACTCACGCTCCTCCCTGGATGCGATAGCGAACCCGCGGTCCACGAACCCGTTGGTGCACGGAATAAGGTCGAGTCTGTCGCGGGCAGCCGAGCAGGGTGGCAACATTAAGTTCTGGTGGGTGCGCGCTCACATTGGCACGGCTGGAAACGAGCGCGCGGACGAACTCGCCAAGTCTGCCGCCCTTCACAAGAAAACGGCTGCAGACTACGACAGATTCCCTATCTCCTACGCGAGACGGGTGATACGCCAACGGACCCTGGATGCCTGGCAGGAGGAGTACTCCGCGTCCGACAGGGGCAGCATCACGAAGCTGTTCTTTCCGGACGTACGCCAGGCATTCCGAACTATCGGGAAAATTGGCGTATCCTATTGGAATACCCAAGCGTGGACCGGACACGGCGGGAACGCCGCGTACCTTCACCGATTCAAGCGCTGCGACGACCCCACATGCTTCTGCTCCCCGGACGCCACACAGACAATCGAGCACGCTCTGAACGAATGCCCAGCCTACGGGGCCAAGAGGTTGCAGCTCGAATTCGAGGTTGATGACAATGTCTGCACCTCGAAGTGGAGCTCCCTCTTGGCTGGGAAACGTTCAGGAGACAAATTCGCCGATTACTGTGTGGCCATAATGAAAGCCTTGGCGCAGGCTAATAAGGCGACCGCAAGAGAGCAAACAGGAGTCGGGTAAATAAATGTGCGGATTGTGTCGTTATCACTGATATTTATTGATAGGATTGACATTTGATTTTTTATTTATATTTAATTCTTATTGATATTAGATATCCACTCTTAATTAATGGCTACTGAAAATTTGTGTATAAATGCTAATTGACGAAGAATTAATAAAATAATATTTTAACGATTTTTTTTTTTTTTTAATAATTGACTCAATTTATTTTCTAATGGTGACACAATTATAATGAAATGGTATTTAAATGATATAGGTTAATTGACAAGAATTATGATTATTAATTTGGACTAAATAATTTTGTAATTTTATTGATTTATTTTTAATTTTTGAATAGCTAGACAAGGTCTCTGAAATATTAATATCAGGGGGTAAAATATGACTAAAATAGTTAAAAAAAAAAAAAAAAAAAATAATAAAAAAAAAATAAACAAAAAAAAAAAAAACCTAACCTAACCTAACCTAACCTTTTTTTTTTTTTTTGACGTGGGGAAATCCTCATGGATACCCAGTCACCCCGGGGAGGCGACTAGGTTATGTCGGACTCCTACCGACTAAAACCCCACGGTGTTTCCTTCTCGCACCGTATGGTGGGAACACGGGTACGCTTTCGCATTCATCCGCGAACCCACCAGTGCCCGGCCGCATGCGCAGCCCCTCCTCAAGGTGGAGCATGGAGCTCCCCTCCTACAGCAAGGCGCGCCAGAAACACCCAAGCGCGCCTTACCTCCTGGCCCCTATCTGTGGGGCGACGGACCCCCCGAGACCGCCGCCCAGAGGCTGTGGGCATGGGTCGACCTCCCATACCCCGCGGCGGATCAGGTGTTTGGCTCCGCCGCAAAACCACGAAACGGCCGCAGAGGACAGGGAGAGCGGCAACGACACACCGACACTCCTCTTCCCCTGCGGCCCCACCGCTAACGCATCCAACGGTGCGCCACCGTTTGGTCGCGGGAGATAGGGCGAGCGGCAACGACACACCGACACGCTATAACTAATTTTGAGAGGAAATATTGCTAATTTTTGAAACTTTTTTGGTCTAAATAATTAATTTTCTTATAAAAAAAAATCGGTTTTTTTAACTTTTTTCAAAATTTTTATATTGACGGCCCCCCATTTTATTACATTGATTTAAAGAGTATTATTAGCCCTATTCATCGACACCTCGCTTGTTGGGATCAGACGAATAGAAATTGAGAAATTTGCCAAAAATAGTGAAATTTCAGTTTGTACCGAGGTATAGTGGGTGAGCCAAGCGTTTGTATGAAGTAACTATTTTTGAGAGGAAATATTGCTAATTTTTGAAACTTTTTTGGTCTAAATTGATTATTAAAGCGGACTGTGTCGTTATTTAACCGATTGAGCGAATAATATTTGACTTATTTTAATTTTAGACATTTTTTCATACAAAATTGCAATTTCGAAATTTTCAAAATAACATAAGTCGCAACCTATTAGTAATATTGATTTGGTTTAAACTTTGTTTTATAATATAAATTTAACTCTTGCCCCCCACGCGGTTGCGCCGCTCTCACACGCCATCCGCCATTTTTATAGTTAATTTTCTTATAAAAAATCGGTTTTTTTAACTTTTTTCAAAATTTTTATATTGACGGCCCCCCATTTTATTACATTGATTTAAAGAGTATTATTAGCCCTATTCATCGACACCTCGCTTGTTGGGATCAGACGAATAGAAATTGAGAAATTTGCCAAAAATAGTGAAATTTCAGTTTGTACCGAGGTATAGTGGGTGAGCCAAGCGTTTGTATGAAGTAACTATTTTTGAGAGGAAATATTGCTAATTTTTGAAACTTTTTTGGTCTAAATTGATTCTAATTGATTATTAAAGCGGACTGTGTCGTTATTTAACCGATTGAGCGAATAATATTTGACTTATTTTAATTTTTGACATTTTTTCATACAAAATTGCAATTTCGAAATTTTCAAAATAACATAAGTCGCAACCTATTAGTAATATTGATTTGGTTTAAACTTTGTTTTATAATATAAATTTAACTCTTGCCCCCCACGCGGTTGCGCCGCTCTCACACGCCATCCGCCATTTTTATAGTTAATTTTCTTATAAAAAATCGGTTTTTTTAACTTTTTTCAAAGTTTTTATATTGACGGCCCCCCATTTTATTACATTGATTTAAAGAGTATTATTAGCCCTATTCATCGACACCTCGCTTGTTGGGATCAGACGAATAGAAATTGAAAAATTTGTCCGCCCACCCACCCATCTTTCATTACCTACGTGGTTTTGGTTCGGCACCCAAAAACAAAATGTCTCAAAACGTGGTCAGAGGGTCATCCAAAACTCGCGGCGCAACTACTAGAGTTGCTGGCCAGCAGCAGAGGCGCTGCCGGGTAATGGGGAAGGCTTCAAACTCGTCCGGTACAAGGGCAGCTACGCCTGAACCGGCAAAACCTTCTCCTAAGTCTTACCCTGGCAGCAGCAAGTCTGACACATCAACGCCTTCGGGTCGCGACGCACCAGTCCGGGGCGCTAGTCGGAAAGGACGTAGCAGGGGACAGGCGAAGGCTTCCATTGCGCCCGGGCAAAAGGCCAATACGCCAGTACCGGCAAAGTCTTCCCCGATTTCCGTCCCCGGCCATAGTATGTCTGCGCCGCTTGAAGTGATGCGGCCCGAAGACAGAGTCAGTACAACACCCACCACCACTGACTCACCTGCTGTAGCGCCTCTGCAGACGTCCACACCGGATCCGGCTCCGGTTGACGTGTCGGCGGTTGCCTCTGCGAATAATTCGCAGATGACATCACCGCTGGCACTTCTCCCGTCCAAAATGGGTGGAAGTAGCTCAGTGTCGCCTTCGGGGGCAACGTCCACGCCTATTACACTGAGGGAGCAGGCCATTTTAAATTTCGCCAGGATTGCTTCATCCTCCGCTCAAATGGCTCACAATAACGGGGAGTCAGGCGATGCGGGGGTTGCGACCTCAGCTCCCTCCCCTACAGCGTGTGACGTGGCCGAAGACGAGGCACTGGCTGAGCTACACACAAGTCTGGCCAGCATTCCGGACGATGTCCCGGTCCGAGATATCCCCAAAAGAGCTAATCAGCTCTATACCTGTGCAAGGAAAGCTATAGAAAGCTCGGGGAATCTTAGGCGGGACATCAAACAGTCCGTTGGCGCGAGTCTGCAGGAGCTGTATAATATGATACTAGTTCTTGCAGACTCGCGCTCTCGACATGAGTGCGCCGCAGTGAAGCTGAGTGCTAATAGAGCGCAGGAGATTGCGTACATGGAGAAACAGCACTCGGCTTCACTTAAAGAAAAGATGACTCTTCTCGGGGATCTCAAAGAGCAAAATGAGAATATCCTCAAAAAGATTGAAGGTTTGAGGGGGCTGGTTGCCTTTGAGATCCCCGACAAGATAAAACCTCTGACCGACAGCTCCTCCGCGGTTCTAGAGCAGATGAAGACCCTGCCGAAAGTGGTGAGCAGAGAGGTCACAACGGCACTCGTATCAACTGGAGTGCCGTCTTCCATCGTTTCACAGAGGGCCGAAAATTCAGATTTCTTGGGCCCCCTTAAAGACCTCTCGGACAGGGTCGACCGCCTGCACAGAACCGTGGAGGAGTCAAGGGTGTCGACATATGCGGAGGCAGCACGCACCCAACCTGGCCTTCCCGAGCTAACGACCTCCCACACCCTTATTATAAGCTCCAGTGACAAGCTTAAAACAGCTCAGCAGGTCCTGGAGCAGGTGAAGGGAGGCGTCGACGCCAGAAAGCTCGGCGTCGGGGTGCAGCGTATTCGGAAGGCCAGAAACCAGAAGGTGGTCTTAAGCTGCACCTCGAAAAAGGAGGCCGAAACTCTGGGTGCGAAGCTGAAGTCAGTTGCGGGGGACTTGGTGGTAGAGGACGCTGCCAGAAGACTCCCTCAAGTCATCGTTAGGGACGTAATGGCAGCGGACTCCGACGCTCAAATCGAGGAGTCGCTAAGGAAGCAAAACTCGAGGCTCTACGATGGCCTGGATAAGCAGGAGGGGGTCAAAATACGGTATCGTATTAAGACCAGGAACCCACTGCAGTGCCACGTAGTCCTCGAGGCCACGCCCAAACTTTGGCGACGCCTTGTAGAAGCGAAGCGGCTATTTATAGGGTGGATGCGATGCCGGGTTGAGGAGAAATCCCCTTTGGTACAGTGTGCCAAATGTCTTGGGTTCGGGCATACCAAAACTGTTTGCAGAGCGGATGTGCCCGACGCCCTGTGCGCTTACTGTGCCCCACCCGGCCACAATGCATCCGAATGCCCGGGAAAATTAGCCGCACCACCAGTCCCTCCAGTCTGCGCCAACTGTAAGAAAGAAGGTTCGGGGAGCACCGACCACTCTGCTCTCAGTGACATCTGTCCGGTGAGAACCAAGTGGGAGGCAATAGCAAGAGCCTCGGTGTGCTATTGCTAAAGTTCTCACTGGAGTCCCAGGAGTAAACACGGAGTCTTCGCCGGCTGTGCTGCCGCCACCGCGTCTTAAATTCATCCAAGCCAATCTTGGCAGAGGGCGAAACGCCACGGATGAGGCATTCGGTGTAGCCGTGCAGCGTAAGTGCGACTTTCTCCTTCTGCAAGAACCATACGTGGGGGCACAGGGAGAAATGTTGCACCGGCACGGCTGCCGAATAATCCAGAAAACGGGCACAAGGACAAAGGATGTCAAAGCGGCAGTCGTAATTCTTGGCGACGACTTCGGGGTCCAGGTAGACCAAAAGCATGTCACTGAGAACATGGTGGTCGTGAGTGTGGCTCGATCCGGGGGAGAACGGCTAACCCTCGTGTCGGCATACTTCGAAGGCACCGAGCCATTATCGCCTTATCTTGAGGCGCTCACGGGGGCGATAGCCTCCGCCGACAAAGTCGTGATCGGCGGGGACTTTAATGCCAAAAGCGCCTGGTGGGGTAGCTCGGTGGACGATGACAGAGGCCAGGAAGTCTTGGAGTTCCTGTCTTCGTCGGGGCTGCACGTTGTCAACGTGGGCTCAGTCCCAACCTTCGAGGTGTACCGCGGTGGCAGATGCTATTCCAGCAGAGTCGATTTGACCCTGGTTACGGAGGCTCTATTGGGCAAGGTTTCAGAGTGGAAGGTGGACAGAACAGCGGTCCAGCTAACTGACCACAATTGTATTGCCTTCCACCTTGAAACCACAGCCTCCAGGGGTCTACGACCAACGTCTGCCACCCGAAAATACGACACGAGGAAAGCGAAATGGTCGCGCTTCCAACAAGTCCTCCGTGAGAAGCTCGAGCAGCTGGCGGTCACCGCTGAGCAGATCGCTCGCATGGACAGAGGCCAGCTCGAGCAATACATCGAGCGTCTCATGGAGAGTGTGGAAGAGACCTGCGACCAAACCCTCCCCCGAATTAAGCCACGCAAGAAAAAGACCAATCCGTGGTGGGCCAGAGAACTGACGGAGAAGAAAAAAGAGGTGATACGTAGGAGGCGGAGAATAAAAGGGGCGAATCAGTTTCGGATAGACCAGGCCCGTATCACTAGCTGGAAACGATTCTGCTCCGAGATGACTCGAGACAACGCATGGGATGGAGCGTGGAAGGTCATCAGGCGCGTCGAGGGACCTGGCGTGACGGGTGTTGGGCTTAAAAATGCCCGGGGCGACACTCTGTCCCCAACTGAGTCCGCTCGCCTGCTGGCCGACACGCTTTTCCCCGAAGACTTACCTGCTGAGGATGATCCGCAGCAGGAAGAGTTGCGCCGAGTCATCCAAACTCCGCCGCATCCCGATCACCTCGCCCCGTCTGGCCCACCGATTACGGAATTGGAACTCCTGGACGTGCTGCAGTCCATGAACCCAAAAAAGGCGCCGGGACCTGATGGTTTGACCGCCGATATCTGCGAGGCAGCTATAAAAGCCGACTGCCAGTTGTTCCTCGCTGTCTTCAACAGGTGCCTGGAGATAGGACTCTTCCCCAGAAGATGGAAAGCGGCACGGGTCTGTGTTATACCGAAACCCGGTAAGGGGGAATACACAGACCCGAAGGCCTACCGTCCGATAGGTCTACTTTCCGTGATGGGGAAGGTCCTCGAAAAGCTGTTCAACAACAGACTCTTATGGCACCTGAAAGCGCGGGGACACTTGAACACGAGGCAGTACGGCTTTATGCCCCAGCGAGGCACTGAGGACGCCCTATATGATCTGGTGAACCTTTTAAAGCACGAGGCGCATACTAGGCGTAAACTCGTAGCTGTGGTTTCACTGGACATCGAGGGCGCCTTCGATCATGCCTGGTGGCCTTTTATCAAGGCGCAGCTGGTGGCCAAAAACTGTCCCGCGGATATCTACGGCCTAGTCGACAGTTATCTGAGCGACAGGACCGTCACCATCGAATACTCCGGCGCCGTGGTCACAAAACCAACGACCAGAGGCTGCGTACAGGGTAGCATCAGCGGACCTCTCATGTGGAACGTCGTCCTCGACTCGCTCCTCGAGCAGCTGGAAGGCAGTGCAGTACACGTTCAGGCATTCGCCGACGACGTGGTACTTGTAGCCTCCGCCGACTCCGCCGAGGAGCTCGAGTCAATGGTCAACCCGGTGCTCCAAACGGTCGCCGAATGGGGCACGGAGCACAAACTCAGATTCTCTCCTCATAAGACCGCTTTTATGCTGGTGACGAGGAAGATGAATCCTACCGTGCCCCAAATTACAATGGCGACCGTTCCACTAACACCCGTGGAACATATTCGAGTACTCAGGTTGATCATCGACAGGAATTTGACGTTCCGGGACCACATAGAAGGGGTCTGTGCAAAAGCTGCTAAGGTGTACAAGGGTCTGGCAAGGGCAGCGAAAGCTTCCTGGGGTCTGAGTCCCGAAATTGTCAGGCACTTGTACATCGGAGCGATAGAGCCTATCCTCCTGTACGCAGCAAGTTCATGGGCTAGCAGCACATCCAGGAAATACATAGTGAAGCGTCTGAGGTCGACGCAGCGCTTATTTGCAATAAAAATTGCAAAAGCCTACCGCACCGTCTCCTATGACTCGGCGGTGATGATTGCGCGACTGATACCGATCGAGCTTCGGGCGCGTGAGGCGGCCGAGCTGTACGCCGTGAAACGCGGGAAACCTCTGCAAGAGGCGCAGGATAGAAGAATGGAGACACGTACTCCATTCTTCCGACTTCCACATCCTGCGCTTCGGCCGGAGGTGCGATACACGGCGTTGGACCGCCTAGAGGGCGATGCGCTCGAGGGCAAACCATCTGCTCCCGTCAGTATCTATACTGACGGCAGCAAGATCCAGGGCAAGGTCGGTTGCGCACTCACCTGCTGGAGAGACGGTTGTGAAGTGCTGAGCAAAAAATACCGACTGGAGGCTTTCTGTACCGTATACCAGTCGGAGTTGCTCGCACTTCACAAAGCGGTAGAGCTGTCAGTGAAGGATCCTCGCTACAGGGAGTGTGACATCTTGAGCGACTCACGCTCCTCCCTGGATGCGATAGCGAACCCGCGGTCCACGAACCCGTTGGTGCACGGAATAAGGTCGAGTCTGTCGCGGGCAGCCGAGCAGGGCGGCAACATTAAGTTCTGGTGGGTGCGCGCTCACATTGGCACGGATGGAAACGAGCGCGCGGACGAACTCGCCAAGTCTGCCGCCCTTCACAAGAAAACGGCTGCAGACTACGACAGATTCCCTATCTCCTATGCGAGACGGGTGATACGCCAACGGACCCTGGATGCCTGGCAGGAGGAGTACTCCGCGTCCGACAAGGGCAGCATCACGAAGCTGTTCTTTCCGGACGTACGCCAGGCATTCCGAACTATCGGGAAAATTGGCGTATCCTATTGGAAGACTCAAGCGTGGACCGGACACGGCGGGAACGCCGCGTACCTTCACCGATTCAAGCGCTGCGACGACCCCACATGCTTCTGCTCCCCGGACGCCACACAGACAATCGAGCACGCTCTGAACGAATGCCCAGCCTACGGGGCCAAGAGGTTGCAGCTCGAATTCGAGGTTGATGACAATGTCTGCACCTCGAAGTGGAGCTCCCTCTTGGCTGGGAAACGTTCAGGAGCCAAATTCGCCGATTACTGTGTGGGCATAATGAAAGCCTTGGCGCAGGCTAATAAGGCGACTGCAAGGGCGCATACATGATATGGGTAGTTTTTATAATAAGTTGGCCGTTTAGTAGGGGTGGACCCTGACGTTTTATTGACAGCGTGGAAAATTTTAGCACTTATTTTATTTTTAAGTAATATTGACTTTCTTGTAGAATAATAATTTTGATTGACGACCATGAATGTAATAATTAATTTTAATATGTTAAAAAAAAAAATGACATTTAAAAATATAAGTACAGAATCAATAATTATATATATATAGGATAAAAATAATTAATAATGGAATAATTAATAAAATAAGTTGATTTGGACCTGGAAACTATTGTGGAGCTGATTTTAAGAATTTATTTTAGTATTAAATGATGGACAACGCAAAGTAAATATAATTTGGACTAAATTAAATTAAATTAAATTTATATCGATATTAAGTAACATATGAATACCGATAGGCAAGGACCTCGAAATATTAATATCGGGGGGTATAATTGATCAAATATAGTAAGAAAAAAAAAAAAAAAAAAAAAACCTAACCTAACCTAACCTAACCTAACCTAACCTAACCTAACCTAACCTAACCTAACGCATCTGTGATCCTGCGAAGGCCGAAACGGTGCCGCATCTTTTGTTCGATTGCCCAGCCAATATCATAGAAAGATTCAAGATTGAGCAGGAGATAGATGTAACGATGAAACCTGAAAGCGTAAAGGATATAATGATGAGTAAAAACAGAGATAAATTTTTGAATTACGGCTCTGAAGTGGCTCTAAAAGCAATAAAAAGAAACAAAAATAAATAGAAAGTAAATATGTTTTCTTAATATTTGTATAATAATATTAAAGATAAGCATAGAATACAGAATGTTAAGAATTAAAAAGTGCAATACATGTAGTCATAAACTGTAAATATAAAGGTACTAAATTTGAAACGGTGGTGGGTATTAAAATAGTAATAGTCAAGCTTGTTTGATAGTTTTAAGAAAAAGAGCGAGAAAACTGCCCCAAAAGAGCATGTAAACAGCCACATTGCAAAAGGTTTTTAGTTGGTAGAAATCCAACACTCTCTGGGCCCTCCATTCCCAGAGGTCTTTTGAAGATTTTCCTCCTTGCAAAAAAAAGAAATATAAAGTTAACAAAGTCTCTGATCATGTCAGAGGAAGAGAATTATTTATTTAAAAAAAAAAAAAAAAAAAAACCTAACCTAACCTAACCTAAGAGCAACCAAGAATAGGAATGAAAGAATGAAAGATTGTGAATAAAAGTACGAGAGGCATTATAGCGAGAACTTGTATGACAAAGAGGCTCGGAATGAACGCGTAGACTAGGCCCAAAAAAAGGTAGCAAGATACAATACAGGTTTTCACGTTTGTTAGCGTAAGTGTACGGGACGGCCTCTAATTAACTGCTTGCATAAGACTTAGCCTTATAGATTTTGTAGATTAAGTTTATTGATTTAAACTCGTAGGCTAAGTTATAGTAAGTAGATAGTAGGGCACTGTTGTATAACAGATTAGTTTTTCCTACTAGAATAGTATTTTATAGGTTTATAGGGAAGAACTTTAGTGTCCTAAGTAGTTATAGATATTTAATAGCTTACAGTTTTATATTCTCGAACTTTATCCACCTTTTCGCTTAATCTAGTCGGGTAAAGAATAGTATAGAGCCGATGTTTTTTATGTTGTTTACGTTACTCGATGTTGTTTACATTCGTCATAGTTAGCTAGAAAATTCTAGAAAATAATAGGTAAACAACCCATTGTTATTTGTTGTAAACTATTGTTTAATAAACAAACATCGGTCCCTCGCCCCGCTCACTCCGCCTTCACCTCCCCTTACCCTAACGGGTAGGAGTATAAATACGGAGCACAGCCCGCTGCACTCACAGTGTGTTTTAAGCAGTGGTTCACAGTACAGTAAACAGTTCGGAAGCCTCAAGAGGAAAACAGAACGGTAGCAGCGGCAGTGCAAATAGTACCTCAACGGTGTAGTGCGGTACAGCGGACCGAGGAAGCAATCCTGCACAGAATACTGGTGTTTCTTTTCGACGACCCTCAACCGGACGGCCCAATCCCAGCAATAGTCCTGTGCGGCACTTATCCTATGTTTCAGTCCACGCGATCGCACCAACAGTTATAGTAGTGCCACACAGTAAGAAAGACTCTGGTTCCTACCAGGGGTATGATAGGAAAAAAAAAAAAAAAAAACCTAATCTAACCTAACCTATCCTTTTTTACGAGGGTTCGACAAGAAACACAAGCGGTGTAAGAAATACTCTGTTGGTCAATTAGTGCTATGGAAAGGAGGATCCGCGCGAGACCCTCGGGCTAAAGTCACACGGAAGCTTGACGGCTTATACACGGGACCCTACAGAGTGATAAAAAGTGACCACTCGTTGGATAGGTATACTATATCCAGCATAAAAGGGATGAAGGGGTATAAAAGATTCTGTGCAATAGTTAGGAGTGAGGTTCTTAGGCCATATAAAACAACTTTATCGGATGAAAGCAGCTCAGGTAGTGACCGAGAGGTTGATAGAGATGACCTTATTGACCTGTTAGAAAGTTGATGAGATAAATAGGCTGTAAACAGATCTTTGTAAGGAAAAAAGGGAAGTTCATGCTTGAATCTAAGTATGGAATATAGCTATTACAATATACTAGGTATAAACTGAGTGAATTTAGAAGATGTGTCCCGTTATAATCTCTTAATATTATCAACATCAAATAACTTTAGTTATTAATAACATTTATCCATTGCATGGTTATTGCAACGTGCAGATACCCTTCAAATGTGTAAATAAATGTAAATAATCTATCTAGCAGCTAAGAAGGTGTGAGTTAAATAAAAACAAAGATCAGTCATGTAATACAGATAAGTAGATAAGTTTATTTACATCAGCAATAAGTGATTGGAGTGTAAATAACATGTAAATTGATGTATTATATACCTACATAGTCTCCATTCGCTAGTAGAAAAGTGTCATTTAATATAAATCAATCAAAGATAATTCATTGATAATATTAGTTTTGTAACTACATACTACAAAATGCAATACTAACATCAATTTTGTAAATGATATATAGTAATCACTTGATTTGAATAAATTTGTTGCCACCTTTATTCATAACGGCGATCACATTTACCAGAATTTATAAAAAAGAAATAAAAAAAAAAGAAATTAATTTTACAATAATCTTACAATAGTGTATATACCTACATATTACATACCTAATAGTTTACTGTGTGAAAACATGCAGCCAAATAGAGGATTTTAATAGGTAAACTGTATTAGTAGGCAGCTTAGAAAACTAATCTGTTTGAGCTATGTGACTATGCAGATACTTTTCATATAAACCAAATTAGTCTGTGTGAGCTGTGTGATGATGCAGATACTTACTTATGAATTCATACAAACCAAATTAGTCTGTGTGAGCTGTGTGATGATGCAGATACTTACTAATGAATTCATACAAACCAAATTAATCTGTGTGAGCTGTGTGATGATGCAGATACTTACTTATGAATTCATACAAACCAAATTAATCTGTGTGAGCTGTGTGATGATGCAGATACTTACTTATGAATTCATACAAACCAAATTAATCTGTGTGAGCTGTGTGATGATGCAGATACTTACTTATGAATTCATATAAACCAAATTAGTCTGTGTGAGCTGTGTGATGATGCAGATACTTACTTATGAATTCATACAAACCAAATTAGTCTGTGTGAGCTGTGTGATGATGCAGATACTTACTAATGAATTCATACAAACCAAATTAATCTGTGTGAGCTGTGTGATGATGCAGATACTTACTTATGAATTCATACAAACCAAATTAATCTGTGTGAGCTGTGTGATGATGCAGATACTTACTTATGAATTCATACAAACCAAATTAGTCTGTGTGAGCTGTGTGATGATGCAGATACTTACTTATGAATTCATACAAACCAAATTAGTCTGTGTGAGCTGTGTGATGATGCAGATACTTACTTATGAATTCATACAAACCAAATTAGTCTGTGTGAGCTGTGTGATGATGCAGATACTTACTAATGAATTCATACAAACCAAATTAATCTGTGTGAGCTGTGTGATGATGCAGATACTTACTTATGAATTCATACAAACCAAATTAATCTGTGTGAGCTGTGTGATGATGCAGATACTTACTTATGAATTCATACAAACCAAATTAATCTGTGTGAGCTGTGTGATGATGCAGATACTTACTTATGAATTCATACAAACCAAATTAATCTGTGTGAGCTGTGTGATGATGCAGATACTTACTAATGAATTCATACAAACCAAATTAATCTGTGTGAGCTGTGTGATGATGCAGATACTTACTTATGAATTCATACAAACCAAATTAATCTGTGTGAGCTGTGTGATGATGCAGATACTTACTTATGAATTCATACAAACCAAATTAATCTGTGTGAGCTGTGTGATGATGCAGATACTTACTTATGAATTCATACAAACCAAATTAATCTGTGTGAGCTGTGTGATGATGCAGATACTTACTTATGAATTCATACAAACCAAATTAATCTGTGTGAGCTGTGTGATGATGCAGATACTTACTGAATTCATACAAACAATATTGATCTGTGTGAGCTGAGTGATGATGCAGATACTTTTAAATTCATACAAACAATATTGATCTGTGTGAGCTGTGTGATAATGCAGATATAAATTGGTACAAATCAAATATGTCTGTGTGAACTGTGTCTGATTATTACAGTTATGTGAAATAATAAAAAAACTGTGTGAATATCATTTATTACAGTAATAGTAGTAGAAGTTTAGGTGAACAAAACAGATAAATGAACGAAATACTGTGGTAAATTTTTTCTTGTTCCAGGACACCGCTGCTACCAATAATGGGACCTCGAACAATGCAAATTATTCGACAGCAGCAGGTCTTGAACACCGCGGGTCGCGGCTGTGACAGGATGGCCGAGTGTTAGCGTCGTCGTCCCCCGCTACATACCATTGATCTTACGGTACGATCATACGTTACTTAATTATTTAAGAATAGACTGTGCAACTGGTTGGGACGATATCCCAGCTAAAGTATTGATAAACTCTTCTTCGACTTTAACCCCTGTAATCACGCACATCTGCAATTTATCTATTAATACAGGTATATTCCCCGACTCCCTAAAAAAAGCGATTGTTCATCCAATTTACAAGAGTGGGGACAGAGCCAGTGTCTCGAATTATCGTCCAATCTCGGTTCTCAGCGCCCTTTCAAAAATCCTGGAACGCATCCTTAACAACTGCCTTGTGAGTTATTTGACCAAATATCGTATACTCGCTGAGAACCAATATGGGTTTAGAGCTGGTGTGTCCACCGAAGATGCGGTGGCGGACTTAACGAAGCTTTAAGTAAAACCATGGACAACAAAATGAAGTGTTTGGGAATTTTCCTTGACTTGTCTAAGGCTTTTGACACTGTTTCTGTCCCTACCCTCATAACCAAGCTTGAATACATTGATGTTCGGGGACTTGCCTTGCGAATGTTTGAGGATTACCTGTCTGTGCGTTACCAAAGAGTTAAAATACAGAATGTAGACAGTGACGATCTTCCACTCAATTTTGGCGTACCCCAGGGAAGTATCCTTGGCCCAACCCTTTTCCTAGTTTACATCAATGATCCGTGTCTTACAATGTTAGAAAACTGCAAAGTGTTCACATATGCAGATGACACTGCTCTGTTAATCTATTATGTGAGCTGGGAGAGGACGAGGGTTCGAGCGGAGGAGGTTCTTCGTGTTATTATGAAGTTGTTAGCCGAAAATTCTCTCACTCTTAATACCGAAAAAACAAAGTTTATACGATTTGTTCTCCCGAACACGGGTCCTCCCCCGCCCGAATCTGGTATACTCAAAGCACATCTTTGTAGTGATGGTTCAGTTTGCAACTGCAGGTCTCTTACAATGGTTTCTAGTATAAAATACCTGGGAGTGTGCCTGGATGAAAGCTTGGATTGGCGAAATCACATTCAGATGCTTTGTACGCGTAAGAAGACTTATTTTTATATTTAAGAATTTACGTCTTTCGGCGGACTGGGAAATATTGCAGTCTGTGTATTATTGCTTATGCCAATCGATTATTACCTACTGCATTCCCATATGGGGTGGTACCTATAAAACCGCGGTAATACCTCTAGAGCGAGCACAGAGATATGTTCTTAAAATTATCCTGTTTAAGCCCAGGGACTATCCCACAAACAAACTCTACGCAGAAAGTAAAATGCTGACTGTACGACAGCTTTATATAGTCAAGTCACTTCTGCGTAGGCATTCATATCTCCTGTTTGATGCAAATAAAACGAGACGACCTGGTCTTCCTGTCTGCCCCACTGTTTCTTGTCGTACGGTATTCGCGCGCAGACAACATATTGCTCAAACATCGTATATATATAACCAAGTTAACAAATCCCTGTCCATCTTTTCTCTGACTAAAAGAGAAGTTAATATAAAAGTGTCAAAATGGCTTCATACCCTAACTTATGACCAGACCGAAGATATCCTTTCCCACCAGCACTAAATTCAACCACCGCGCCGACCCACTCACACTCGCACACACACTCACACACACTCACACTCATTCACATGATATACTAACACATCACTCCTTACAATATAATTTTGAGTTTATTTAGGATAGGTTTGGATTCCTTGTACAAATTTATGTTTCACTTGCTGTTCACTACCTTAAAGTTACGATAATTGTGAAGTAATGCTAGCGGAAGCGCATCACCAGCTACTATAATACAGGTTCATTCCTAGTATGGTACCTGACTGATGCTCCGACAGAATTTTTAATTACTTACTTGAATAAATTTATTCTTTATTTATTTATTTGATATTATTAGTCTCCTATTTTTGTTTTAATAATTTATACAAGTTAGCAGATTTTTTTTTTATGGCTAGCAACACCGGGGTGGATTGGTATCGTTTAAAATTGGCGGTTAGAAGTTAATCGGGCTCTGTTGCATTTTGGTGAGAAAAAGGAAGTACACGAATGTGAAGAGCTGACGAATTTTATTTCTTGTTCCTGGAATCCCGTTTTCATACCTGATTGGCTAGGTAAAACACATTAACGATGACATCATAAATGTATGATTACTTATCAATCCTAAATTATCTTATAATGTAGATAACTTGAAAATAACAATAAATCTGTCAGTGCGCTCAGCCGGTCAAAACTTTGTCTGTTCAAGGACAAGAGGGCGGGGCTAGAGCGCTCGCTCATTTTTCAAGCGCAAGCAAAAATGGGCTTAGTGGTGATCAGGCGCGAGTGTCCGCGATAGTACGTTTATTCGACGCTCTTACGGTGAAAGAAAACATCGTGTGGGTTTGAAGCGGATGAAACCTGCACTCCTGCGAAGAAATTCAAAGGTTGTGTGTGAAGTCGACCAACCCGCACTGGGCCAGCGTGGTCGACTAAGGCCTAATCGCCCTAATTCAGGGTAGACACGATCCCTCTGGCAAGGTCATGGGCCGAGGTCCGTGCCCGTCTGAGGGCGCCCCGAGGTATGTTGTCATAAACTTTTAGTGGTCTGAGCTTTCTGCTCCCGCGCAAGTCCGCGCCTGGTATATTCTCAATTTGGTGGAAAAAGAGATTAGGTCCTATAAATAAAACGACCATTAAAAATTGTACATTTATTATTCGATCGACAGAGAAGTGAAATACAAATCAATTACTTATCTCTATAAATAAATGCATATAGGTAAACAAATGAGATTCTTGTTTTATTAGTAGGTAGGTACATTCATTACTTATCTACATAACTGTACTACACTTACTCGCTATCATTGGTTTAACAATTTCTCGCTATGTACTAAGAGTTAAGACACTATTTGGTTATAGTTTGACTATAAATATAACATTCACATTTTTATGGAATGATATTATGCAAATATCACCCCTAATTTAGTAATAAAAAATAATAAATATTCTTACTGCACTTTTTTAAAAGTAAACAAGTGTATAAAATAGCTGACTTTCATAAATAAGAAACATAAAAAATACGAGTATAATTTGTGTTATTCATGTAATATCTATATTTTGTGACATGTAAAATATAAATAACTTAAAGCTAAATGGAATTGAAGATTCTTTTACACCGGTTATTTACTAATCACATTTAAATATTTTAGATTTTCTTTAAAATTTAATTTGTAAATAGAGAAATAAAGAGGTTAATTCTCACTGTCACGCTCTAATAATTTACTAATCACATTTAAATATTTTAGATTTTCTTTAAAATTTAATTTGTAAATAGAGAAATAAAGAGGTTAATTCTCACTGTCACGCTCTAATCATTAATTTAAGTTCGTCCGTCCTTTTTACCTTTTAAAGACTGAAAGGGGAGATTAGAGCTGTCAAACATCGAATTTGAACATTTTGGCCATTTGTGTGCGTGTGTGTATGTGTGTGTGTGTGCGTGTGTGTGTGAATGTGAGCCTGTGTCTAGTATGCGTCAGTGTGCGGCGCGAGCAGTCTGCAGGCGGCGTCGTTCTCACGGCCAAGTGCGAGCGTGCGGGCGGGGCGCGGCGTGCGGGCGGTCCGCGCGCGTTTGACGCGCCAGTTCCGCGTGCCCAGCTGTGACGTCAGCGTGGCGTTGCGCGCATATTCGTGCTCGCTGACTGATGCGCGCACACAAAGAGATACGCGGTCGTAGAAGTCTAGGTCCGAGCTGGGGAATCAACAGACGAGTTAAAGTGACTGCAGTGTTGGTAAAGTTGTTTTTAATTCAAACATATTTGTCAGCAATTGAAATCGTTAAAGAAGTGAACGTCACCGATAAAGTCCTACAAAGAAGGATGTCATCTGTTTGGACTATTCTTTCTTCTAAAACTCCACCGGACAGGCCCAGCCTAGTGTGGAATTGTAAGATATTTCTTACAGCTACAGGTAATTTTTAATTGTGACAAAATAATTATTTTATAAGGAAATATTCTTTAGTTTTTAAGTACTAAATATGTTTTACCTGTTTCGTTAATAAACTAATTATTATTAATATTATTTAGTTGCAAGTTTTTTGAATAAAATAAAATATATTGTGTCATTTTCTTGTGTACAATAAATGGTTAAATTAAAATAAAATAATAAGATTATTTTTTGGAAACTATCGATCGTTGTGAAAAGATTCAGATTGTGAGCAGATTCGTTGTATTACACGACGTGTATCAACAGCTCATATACGCTCCCACCGAGAGGTTCGAACCGACCCTGTCTAACTTATATATATTGGTGTTGTTATAATTGTTTTTTGTTTTTGTTTGTTTTCCCCCAACATTTTGTTATGATCTACTTGCTCCAACAAGTTATATATTCTTACCCTGTGTTCAATTCTACCTGGGCTGATTGATAACTGGCCGAAACGACGAACTTAAAAAAATTATACGCAAAAAAAAAATATTACATTATATTTTGGCATCTTTTTGAAAATAGAACGCCAAATTTGAATTTAATCGAACTGGTGGAATTTGTTTGATAGGACGTAGAACTTTCTCTGTCGTAAATTTTCTTAACAATGGAAAGAAACGAAATTCGTGCGGTGATAAAGTTTTACGTTTTAAAACAGAAAACAGCAACCCAGATTAAAACCAAGCTAGACAGTGTTTTAGGTAATTCTGCTCCTGCATTGAGTACAATTCACACCTGGGTAACTGATTTTAAACGTGGAAGACAGAGCTGCGAAGACGCCCACAGGTCTGGCCGTCCAAATGAAGTCACGAATCCGGACATGATCAAAAAAATTCAAAAAATTGTATTGAATGATCGGCGCTTGAAGTTGCGAGAGATAGCAGAGATGGTGAGCATTTCATCTGAACGCGTTTTTAATATTTTGCACCAACATTTGGGAATGAAAAAGCTTTGCGCGCGATGGGTGCCGCGTTTGCTCACTGTTGACCAAAAGCAACGTCGAGTGGACGATTCATCGGAGTGTTTGGCGCTGTTTAACCGAGATCCTAACGAGTTTTCGCGGCGTTATGTAACAGTCGATGAAACCTGGATACATCATTATACTCCCGAGACAAAAGAACAATCTAAGCAGTGGACTGAGAGCGGAAGACCTGCGCCGAAGAAAGCAAAAACGGTTTTGTCGGCCGGCAAAGTAATGGCGACTGTTTTTTGGGATGCTCGAGGGATTATTTTAGTAGATTATCTGCAAAAAGGAAAAACAATAAATGGAGAGTACTACGCAAGCTTGCTGCAAAAATTAAGTGAAGAAATCCAGAAAAAACGACCACATTTGGCCAAGAAAAAAGTTTTGTTCCACCATGACAACGCACCTGCACACACGTCAATGGTTGCAGTCGCCAAACTCCATGAATTGCGGTTCGAATTGCTACCGCATCCACCCTATTCCCCGGATCTGGCCCCGTGTGACTTCCACTTATTCCCAAACCTGAAGAAATGGTTAGGTGGCCAGAGATTTTCATCAAATGAAGAAGTCATTGTTGCCGTGGACGAGTATTTTGAGGGGTTGGAGAAAACATTTTATCAAACTGGTGTAACGGCATTGGAGAAGCGCTGGACTAAATGCATCGAGGTAGAAGGAAACTACGTTGAGAAATAAATTTATTTTAAATAGATTTTTAAAGTTTTTCTTTGTCGTTTCGGAAACTTATCAATCAGCCTCGTATGGCGTTACTAACAAATGACGTCACAAGTGGGTATGTGCCTCTCTTTCTAATCTTGAATTTCAAACCTTTATAACTCGGTAAATTTTAAAGATAGAGCAAAAATTATTTTAGTATTCGAT
The DNA here is from genome assembly GCA_951230895.1 of Carpatolechia fugitivella. Taxonomy (NCBI): domain Eukaryota; kingdom Metazoa; phylum Arthropoda; class Insecta; order Lepidoptera; family Gelechiidae; genus Carpatolechia; species Carpatolechia fugitivella. The sequence continues at coordinate 20,866 of CATNWD010000019.1, read as the reverse complement.
AGCAGAAACTAAGAATTTTGGATTTATAAAATTAAAAAAAGTAGTCCGATCCCCTATTTTTTTTTTAATATTAAACGAAATATTTCAAATTCCAGATAAACACATAAAAAATAATTTTCGACGACGAGACATGTGACGTCATATGTGTCGCAGGCCGTACATCCGCCATAGACAATTTTGTTTGATAATGTTGTAACTAGTTTGTTTTTCGATCAATTTCGATTCTGTTTTGACTGTCAGTATTCTACCTATATTTTTGTATACTTTCAGATGAACTATGAAAAAATGTAATATTTTTTTATGCATTAATATTAGTTTTTGTTTTTTTACATTGCATTATACAACGTGTTACAAAAAATATCAAAAAATAAGAATATTCTTCATCACATGCATTTAATTACAATTTTCCCATCTCTAGTGTCAATTGACACCTAAAATATAGACTATCGATTCTCAGAACGGAAAAGTACATGTACACCATTTGTGCCTACATTTTTAAAAGAGATGTACTGAAATCTATTTATGTTAGAAAACATTTTCTTTTTTTGCCTTAATTATCTTGTTTACTTATTTAGATAAATAAATATTATTTTTAAAAATTTCGTTCATTATTTCATAACAATTATTTAACAAAGCTTTTTTTATTTATTTGTAGTTTTTTCATTTTGAAATTAATTGTTCTAATGTGGATGTTATGGTACAAGTAGTACGTAAACATTTTTAACCATAGCGGTAAAAATAGGCACATATACCTAAAATTACATATCTGGTCCGAATATTCTTTGACACAGCTGATCACTAGAGATGGGAAAACTTTAATTAAATGCCTTTGATAAAAATATTCTTTTTTTGGTATTTTTTGTAACACGTTGTATATTTTATGTCTTATAAGTTCTATAGAATTTAATTGTTAAGTAAATGAATAAATAATACCAAATGATACGGCGAAAGACTGATAATGTGATTACGAGGTAAAGTTACTTATGCTCGTAATAAAAAAAATAAGAAATGAATGGATTTTTATTTTATTATCCTACTATTATCTTCAAATTTTTTTTTCAGATATTCATATTCGCGAGTGCGAATATGCGAATATTCGTTACATCACTACCTCATATCAACATTTGAATTTTTTCACAGGAATGTGCATGTTTCATCGCGATGTTTTCCACCGTAATGGCTGGTTTACACGTTTTAAGTTGTTTAGTAGTTAAATAAATTTTAACTTAATTTTAAGCAACTTAATGCGTGTAAACAGCGAATTTAGTAGTAAGTTGCAATTTAAAATTTAGTGTGCAAGTAAACAAGTAGATTAGAACTTTTTCTATTTTTCGGGTAAGTTGGTGGGCGTGGCCTGTCACTTGACACGTTTAGACAAGCACGATTTAGTTAATTTTAAGTTAAATGCGAAGTGCGAAGTTGTGCGAGTGTTTTATGTTTATTTTTTGATATATTTTAATATATATTATTATATAGGTATAAAACATTAATGATTAATATATTATTAATATTAAATATTAATCATTAAAAATTATTATAATATAAAAAATAAATAATAATATAATATTAATTATATAAAAATAAATATTTGATTATACTTTATTATTTAATTTATTATATTTATAACAGATTTGAATTCGCTGTTGATCGTCCATCTTAGGCTAACTAAAGAGCTTAACTGCTAAAATGACGTGTAAACACTTACTTAAAATTTAGTCGCTTAAAATTTTGTTGCTACTTAACAACTTAATACGTATAAACCAGCCATAAGAGCGTAGAATAAACTTGCATATGAATTCGAAAACATATTAGTACTTACAAAAACATAATAGACTGACCTGATGGCGAGTTGAGCAGGCGCAGCGGCGTTAGCTGTAACGCTAACCCATCCCCACGGCGAATGCACTTTCACCCTCGCTTCAGCCGCCACCGCCGCCCGCAGCTCCAACCGCGCGGCCGCCGTGCGGGCCCACAGCGATACCGCCGCGTGCGCGTCCAGAGCCAACGCGCCCGCCGACTGAGCGAACAGTGACGTCACGGCGCCGGCTGCGAGCGGGACGGCGCGAGCGTGCGAGGAGAGCGGCACTAGTGAGCGCGTGACGGCTGTGGGCGAACTGCCCGTGCCGGACCACACGTGGCCCAGTAACTCCGCCTGTGGGAGAAAGATTCATAATGGGCGAGTAAAGATAAGTGCAAGCAAAGAAGTTCCTTTATCAAACACTAGATAAATTGACATGGTTTGCGACTCCATCTCAGTTTATTTTTTTAATAGAATAGAATAGAAAAACATTTATTTAACGTAGTACATAACATTTAGACAAACATGTATAACAATAATATCTCCTACTACGTTAAAAGGGTCCCGACTCAGCATAATGTCGCTGGCTAGGCCAGTGACGCTGTTATTCTGCCGGAACCTTTAAGCGAGTAAGCGAGATAGACAAACAAAACCAAACACACACATACAAGAGAACAAAACCATTTAAACTTAAAACTAAAACATTAAACGAACAATATTTTGGCAAACTTCACAAAGACTAAAATCAAATTAACTAGTAAGTTGCGGATTGCACACATCAATACAAACAGAAACAACAACAAAAAACAAAGAACATAAACACCCAGGCATCGAGCAAGCTATAGTGTTGGATAAATGTGGGTAGAATTTTCAATTTAGTTGGACAGTAGATGCTTTTTTAATTCACATCTGAATTCAAATTTGGGAATCATTTGCCGAATAGGTGGAGGTATATTGTTCCAACACTTGCTCGCTCGATACCTGAAACTAACTAACCAGGTCAGGCGGGTGAGCACCCTTCTCCCGCAAGACACTCTTCGCCAAATGAACGAACCACCAAAAGCAAAGCAAAAAAAAAACAAAAGTAGCCTCTTCAGGTGTGAAACTACAGAAACAAAAGTCTTCACCTCTCACCTGGCTCTCAAACAGCGTGATATCCGGCAGCCTCGCCCCCGCTACTTCAACACCCAACCCTCCAGCCGCGTCCTCCCCCTCCTCCCCCCCGCCCCCCGCTAGCGCCTGCAGCCCGCGCGTCCACATTTCGACGGCGAGCGCGGGGGTGGGGCTGTCCCCGCGCAGCAGCGAGAGGTCGACGACCCCGCGCCGGAGCACGCCGCCCGCCGCGACTTGCGCCGAGTCCAGACGCGCCGCCCACTCCCCCGCGCCCCACCCCGCGTCGCGGACTAGCACGCTCGATGTGCCTGCAAACACGCATCGAACTGACTTCAGTCTAATAGACTACTATGACTACTTTTATTTCTTTGTCTATCAGGTACATAGATTATTAAAAATATTGGACACGTGTTTTTTCTTTTTTCACATTATCAAAAAAATACGAAGACAATATCTTCGTATATATTATATTGAGTTGAAAAATCGTATGACTTCACGCTTGAGTCGATTTTATACTTAGTTGTGACGTAGTTAGCCCCCACTCTCCAACAATATTTATGATAATAATCTGAGCACTCAAACGAAAGTGGTGAGATATTCGCCTCAAGCTTGTGTCTTCTTCTTTGTCCTGCCCTTTTCCCATTATTTGGGGTCGGGTCTCCTCACTCTTCTGCGCCAGGACATTCTATCCTGGATTGTCTTTTCAAGCAAATGGGCTTCCTTGAGGTCTCTTTGTATTTTGACCACCAGGTTAATGGCGGGCGGCCTCTACCTTTCTTTTGTTCAGGCAGATCTAGTGCAATCTGTACCACTCACAGTCACTTCTTCTTTTCACATGTCCATACCATTTGAGGCGGTTTTCGGTGAGTTTCTGGGTGATTGGCGCGACTTTAAAGCTGCCTCTTATATACTCGTTGCGCACTTTATCGTGTCGAGTCACACCTCCCGCCCATCTCAACATCTTCATCTCGTTGACATGTACTTTTTGCTCATGGGTTCTCTTCACTGTCCAACATTCGGATCCGTACAGTAGCGCCGGGCGAACCGCAGTCTTATATACTTTGCCTTTTACTTTTACAGGCATACGAGGATCGCACAATACTCCTGTGAGCGTTCTCCATTTTTGCCACGCAACGTTTACGCGGTGAGTAACGTCTTCATCCACGTTCGCATCTGGTGTCAGCACGGAGCCTAAATATTTGAACTTCTTAACTGTTGGAATTGGTGTTGTACCAATGTGTGTGTATAGTCTCATCCTTTGTGTTTCCGCTGAAGGAGCATTTCAAATATTCGGTTTTGCCTCTGCTGACACGCAGACCGTACTTTTCCAGAGACTGTGTCCATGTATTGAGGAGTTCCTGCAGGTGTTGTGCAGTATTTGCGGCTAGAACAATGTCGTCTGCATATAGCATGGTCCACGGTAATGGTGCGGGTATGTCCTTAGTGAGGTAGTCCATCACCAGATTAAAAAGTAAGGGGCTTAACGCAGAACCCTGGTGGACGCCTACTTTAACCTCGAAAGCCTTGCTTAGACCTGCTAGACTTCGAACTCTTGTGCTAACACCGTAGTACATAATCCTGAATAATCTGGACGTAGTATTCTGGTACGTTTTGGGCTCGAAGTGCCTGCCATACAAGTTTACGTGGCACGCGGTCAAATGCCTTTTCGAGGTCAATGAATGCTAGGTGTAGGTCTTTGTTGTTAATCCTATATTTTTCCATCACGATTCTGATCGCTTGTATCGCATCGGTGGTTGATTTGGATACTGTGAACCCAAACTGATTTGGAGATATTTTGATGAGGGCTGTGATACGTTTGTTAATGATCCGTTCCCATATTTTCAACGTATGCGAAGTGAGCTTTATACCTCTATAGTTTTCGCACTCTGCTACATCTCCTTTGTTTTTGTAGAACGGCATTAGGTAACTTTTCCGCCATGACTCTGGGATGTTTTGGGTGGTTAGAATGATATTAAACAACTTGGTCAACCAGGCTCAAGCTTGTGTACAGTAAGAATTTTTCTTTTTGGCAGTTGAGTGAAGTTGGATGGAACTGGTTGGTAATAGAGGCGCAAACCACCACGTATAGTACGCCCTGACGTTGCAGTTTCAACTTCACTCAACCGGGAAAAAAAAAACTTAACAGAATTTTCGGTATTAATAATAATAATAAATATTTATTTAAACACCATAAGTACATAAATGATTCTTGCATGTTCAATCAATCAGCCTGTTGCAGTCCACTGCTGGACGTAGGCCTCCCCAAGGGCACACCAAAGCGCACGATCGCCCGTTTTCCTCATCCAGCCACCACCAGCGACCTTCCTCAGGTCATCAGTCCACCTGGCAGGGGGGCGTCCCACACTACGTTTCCCGAATATTCGAGAACCCGTCTACTCCAACGGTCGTCGGTTCTGCGACAGACGTGGCCAGCCCATTGCCACTTCAGCTTGCTACACTTCTGGATGATATCAACTACGTTGGTCCTCTGCCGGGTGATTTCGTTTCGGATTTTATCCCGTAGCGAAATACCAAGCATAGATCTTTCCATGGCTCGCTGAGTGACATTACATGTTACAATATAATAAACCCTGCCTCCTAAACCAGGATAAACTGTATCTTAGGAAGCAGTGTTCGACCAAAGTAAGCTGTCTTGAAGTAAAACTGTACTTACTGTGATGTTGATAGATAGATAGATAAAACGTTTATTATGGGTAACAGTACAGGCAGATTAGGCTTATAACTAAAAACAATAAAAATTTATTTAAATGTACCGCACCCATAAAAATGCCCCAACTCAGCATAATGCTATGACCCGTTTAACGTTTCACGGTATGTATGTATAGATATATAAATATTAGTTATATTAGCAAACAAGGGGAGCATAAGTGGTTGATCTTCATATGGAACGCTTGTTGAAGATTTGCGCGCGTATGTAGTGTGTGATTAGTGTGTGTGAATGTTAGTTGTATGTAGGGTGTGAGACTGCTGAATATATATAGGTATATACACATATATATACATTATTTGCGGGCAGTCGCTAACGTCAGTCGTATACTTAGTTATCTCGCTATTTTCATTACTTCCTGATGTTAATAGTTCACATCTTTTTCGAAATAATATAACATCATTTAAACATTTTATCAACAGTTAATTTGTAATAATAATTTCACCAAAAGTTAAAGCCAGTGCATAAATTATAAGCCAGTGAGTTAAAGTGAAGGTCGTGGAACGCACCGATTGTTTACTTCTCCGCGAGCCGTCTTCTGTTTACCCACCTCATGAAATCGAACAGTTTCTCACTGACCGCATAAGTACAGAGAGCGCTTCACTCAAGAAGAGTTCAGCATTTTGAAAGTTCTGGTGAAGATTTATGGGTTGCAGTAAGGAGTTCAAATAACAAAACGGCCGAAACCTTATTCGGCGCGCTTTACTTGCGTCCACCAGTTACCTCCTCGGCGCTAGATTCTGCTTTGGAAAATTGTAATCTTGTAATGCAGTCATATTCTGGCAGAGTTGTTATCTTGGGAGATTTTAACCTAGGTTTTGTAAACTGGAGCGAGGATTCTACGGATTCAGGTAACTTGACACCTTCCAATTACGACTGTGGTTTGGGACTGATAGACTTCATATCTTTCAACAACCTTTCACAATTCAATAATGTAAAAAAATTTAAGGACCGATCTCTGGATTTAATACTGGCGAATTTCAGAGAAGTTTCAGTGCAGCTAAATATGTTTCCACTAAGCAAACTTGATAATCATCATTCAGCACTGGATATATCGATAAGCGAGCATGTTCCTACATATACTAAACATAAAGCTTTTGCGACCCATAATTTTAAGAAGTCTGATTATTCTGTTGTAAACTCAAAATTTAAAGAAATAGATTGGATTGCGGAGTTGGGTGGTTTAGATAGGGTCGATGACATGGTATCCAAGTTTTATGACATATTGTACTCGATCATAGATAAATCAGTTCCTAAATCTAAGCAGCGTAAATTGAAGTTTCCAGTATGGTTTACTAGTAATTTAATACGATTAATATCGGAAAGAGAAAAAATCCGACGTAAATATAAAATATATAAGAACCCTCGTGACCAGTACGAGTTGAAATTGTGTAACCGAAGAGTCGAGTCACTAACCGCTTCTTGCTATTCAAATTATATAAACAAAACTGAAAATTCTATTGTTTAAAATCCGAAAATGTTTTGGTCTTACGTTAAACAAGGAATGGTGCGTTCAACAGGGCTTCCTCGTGAAACATTCTTGGATAACGAAGTTGCTAGTACAGGTGATAAAATATGTGAACTTTTTGCGGCTCAATTTAGATCAGTGTATTCAGTTTGCGACAATTCTCCTATTACCCACTTGCCAAATTCTGATTCCCGCATTTTTCCATCGGTAGCATTCGTGTTACTGAGAGGGAGGTCTTAAAGATTCTTAAATCTGTGGATGCTAGTAAGGGAGCGAGTCCGGATGGTATTCCCCCATTGTTTATTAAAAGAACATACATGCATCTAGCCCTCGTAACGAACTATCGAACAGAACCATCTTGTGTGTAATAGCAAAATTAAGTACGGTTCATTAGTGTCTAGCTGCAAAGCTAGTTTTGCTATTGACCGCTAGATGGTTAGCAGAACTTCGTCTCCCCGCACCCCCTCCCTATGGCGACCCCCGCTATCATATAGAAAACGTCTTAGGGCAGCTCCTCTTTGTATTTGTCTCCGTGGTATTACCACACCAATTATTTTAAGTCTATTTGCTCAAATCGTATTTAACCGATCGAAAACAGGTCACAGAAATTACAAGAGTCTGTTCTAAGTCTGAGGTTATTTATAGATCTAGACCTAAAATAGTTAAATATGGAGTTCCACAAGGAAGTGTACTGGGTCCACTCCTTTTTTTTATTTATATTAATGACCTCCTGCCGTTACAAATCATCAAATGACCCTATTTGCTGACGACAGCACTGTATTGTTTGTAAATAATAACGAAAACAAACTAGTAAATGACATCAATAAATCTTTGACGTGTATTGTAGAATGGCTAAATAATCACAATCTCAATATAAATTTAAGCAAAACAAAAATAATGAGATTTCAACAAAGACCTAACAATAATGACACACTTGACATTCAATATATAGGTACTAAAATTGACGAAATTAATGAAACTAAGTTTTTGGGTTTATACAGTAAGAGAATTAACCAATCTTCTTACGCTCTTCGGCAATTAAGTAAATTTGTAAGCAGAGAAAGTGTTCTAACTGCCTATCATGGCTACGTAGCCTCTATACTCAGATACGGTCTGATAGTTTGGGGCAACGCAACTGACATACAGCTTGTCTTCAGGGCTCAGAAGCGATGTATAAGATCTATGTGTAATTTGGGATTAACTGTGTTATGTAGACCATATTTTAAGGAATTAAATCTATTAACATTGACTTGCATGTACATTTATGAGTGTTGTATTTTTGCAAAGACTAATCTAGATTAATTTAAATTTCACACACGAAAACGTTCGCAAGACAGGATGGAGTTGATTCCAAGTAGAACAGCATTACTGCATAAAAGCGTTTTTTATAGAATCCCTCATATATATAATAAATTGCCGAAATCACTGAGAGATACAACAAACCTAACCGATTTTAAAAATAAACTGCATAAATTAATTGTGAATAAATGTTATTATAATTTAAATTAATTTATGAATGATAATTTTAATTGACATATTGATTTATTTTTAAGTGTAACTGTAACGTGTGTTTTATATAATATGTGGTTTTAATGTAAATTGTATTGATTTTTACCAACAATGAATGTTTGACTTTATGTAAATTTTGTATGCCCATGTGGCGGGACATAGTTGTTTCTAAAATATTAATGTAACACCTGACATACTTACCTATGATCCATAATAAATTACTTTGAATAAATTCAAAAAATCTATAAGATTATTCGAATATTTTTCGGATACTTCGGAATCGAAGTGGAACAGCGGACCGTAAGCGGACCCAACGGGCTAACCTTGCATCGACGTTCATTCATAACTTCATCTCAGGAAACACGTTGAAATAATTAATAAATTTATTATTTTGTATTTGATTTTCAAATAAAATAAAGTGTTTCGTTATATAAAAATATAAATTGTATGCAAAAAGCTATGATATGGACTAATATTTTGGGGGAACAGTACTAATATTAGTAGAGCATTTATAGCGCAAAAAAAATGCATCAGAGCAATGTGCGGATACCCCCCTTACGAGTCTTGCAGGCCAATCTTCAAAAAACTTGGTTTATTACCTTTAGCGTCTCTCTACATTTTTGAAATATGTGTATTCATAAAAAAGAATAGTAATCTCTATATGAAAGCATGCGACGTAAACCCCCGAGCTCAGAGAGATCCTCATAGACTTGTTTTTGAGTGTGTTCCTAAAACAATGAAATATAATAAAAGTTGCTTTACAATGGGTATCCGGATTTATAATAAGATACCAAATGACCTTAAAAGTATGAATATTAGACAATTTAAGATTAACTTATATAAATGGGTATGCGAGAAGAATTTTTATGACATTAATGAATTAATAAATTGACAACTATTTTATTGTTCTTATTAACTGAGATGACAATTTATTCTCTCATTTTGTATATGTACTTTATTTTATAATTTGTAAAGTTAACTGTTTCTTTTTTTTTTACTTATAATAACATTTTTATTTTCTTATATTTGCATGCTGATTATTATAAGCAAAACATGATTGTTCCACAAGATATTTTTAACATTGTACGATTACGTCGTACATTGCCTTGTCGCTTATGCGGCAAAATATTACTTTAGCATTACTTTGTAAAATATAATTTGAGACAGTTGGAGTTCGTCGTTCGTATTGTGTGCACACGAATCATTATTTTTTCTTAATAAACAAGTATTAATCAAGTTTATAGCAAGTTTTTCCTGTTCCTCATATCAAGATTATCAAGAAAGAGTAGTAGCAATCAACTGCCCCTACATCTTTATGGTCCTTCGAGCCATCGTTTAGTGTTTTGTGTTTTTTCTTGTGATTGCGAGTCAGCTCACCGGCCTCCCACAAGCGGGTCTCACCGGTGTAGCGGAGAAGGCGCAAAGGTCACAGGGAGGATACAAGTACACTATTCGGAACATATCAAGTAACCAGCAAGTATCAAGTATCAGTTTGATCAAGCAAACCATTTACAAGTTTTTAACGAAACTCCTATAACTCAACTTTATCAAGTGAACAGGATTGCCTAATCAAGTAGGTAAAAAACAAAAAATCATTTTTATCAACTATAATTTTTATCAAGCAAGAGACTAAGTGATCAAGCACAATGGAAACAAATCAAGAAGAATTTGAGAACTTGCTCGACAATCAAAAGCAAGTTTGTGAAGGAATGGAGAAAGTCTGGACAAATTTTAAGAAAGACAGTCAGAGCAGGAAGACGACAGAGTACATTAAGAGACGGGTAGAGATGCTGGATCGATATTGGGATGAATTTAATGAAATTCATCAAAAGTTGAAACCATTTGAGTATCAAGATGAAGATCACTATGAAGCAACAAAAAGTTATTACAACAAAGCACGCGAAACTATACAACAAACACCGATTGAAACGTTGTTAAAACCTGCTACTTTCTCCGGACGTAATCTTCAGTCGCCGTCGGAACCAATCGAACCTGAAAAAACAAGTGAAATACGATCTGTAAACAGGAAACAAGAAGATGAACATGGACAGTCTTCGCATTACCAGTCGCAAGGTAACTTTAGCAAGATAGATGAGTTACTGCGCAAACAGAAAACTAACTTCAAGGCTTTTTCCCGAACTCTGAAAAATATTAATTTGGACGGTGTAACAGAAAGATGGGAATTTAATGACATACTAAAGAACCTTGAAGCGAGGTGGACTAATATTGATAATCTTCATTGGGAGATCGATAGCCTTCTAGATGAAGAAGTAAACAAGGACTATGAAAAACAATTTACACAACACGAAGAAAGCTATAATAAAATAAAACGAGAAATAAATAGCAAACTTTGGTCTGTCGCTCACCGAGAAACGTCAACGCCCAAGTTAGACATACCGATCTTTCACGGCAATTACCAACAGTGGACGTCGTTCAAAGATCTTTTTACTGAAGCGATTCATAACAATTCGTGCTTATCAAACGCTCAGAAGATGCAATTTTTAAAAAGCAAAATCAGAGGCGAACCCGAGCGTTTGATACAACATCTGCCAATAAGCTCCGAAAATTATAGCACCTGTTGGGAGATCATGAATCATCGCTATAATAACAAAAAGCTTATCTTCTCAACTCACATGAATACGCTCATGTCATTACCAGCCATACAACAAGTAACATCAAGCCACATCAAGCGGCTACATGACGTAACAGTTGAGTGTTTGAATGGTATCAAGAATCTAGGAGTGAGCATTGACACGTGGGACCCTATACTCGTCCACATTCTGTCTCAAAAATTAGACTCGGAGACTCATAATGATTACATGTCGTCACTTAAACAACCTCGAGAGCTGCCAGAGCTAAAGGATTTTTTACATTTCCTAGAAACAAAATTCACTACACTGGAATCGTCTAAACGGAAACAAGAATCCGCTCAACAGAGGGCGAACAATATTGCTCCTTCGTCGTCTTTTCATCAGGCAAAATTCAAGCAATATTATTCTAGCAACAAGGCTATATCTAACAAACCACGTGCAAAGCAACCACATTGCCCAGTTTGTTCGAAGGAGCATGGCATTTATTTTTGTAACCAATTCAAAGAAATGCCGCCGTCCATGCAACTAAAGACGATTGCAAAACTCAACCTATGTAGCAACTGTTTGTATAATCATAATGGAAAAGTATGTACTTCAACAAAAGTATGCAAGGAGTGCAACGGGAGTCATAATTCATTACTTCATGGCGCAATGGCACAACAAACGCAAAGAATCGGAACTGCCAACTCGACCCACGTGGCTCAACAAAACACAGTTCCCAGCGAAGTACTTCTGGCGACAGCGCTTGTTCAAGTTAGGGCAAGCGATGGAGAACAGTATACATTGCGGGCTCTCGTCGACCAAGGCTCACAGGTGTCTTTAATTACCGAGAAGGCTGCGCAAAAACTAAAGCTCCCTCGACAAAAATGCGATGGAGTCATAACTGGAATTGGAACTAATGACAATGTATGTAAAGGCAAGACAAATATTACCTGCAGTTCGTTAAGGGGAAGCTACACCTTTAACACCGACGCCTTTATAATGAAAAGTTTAACAAGAAACTTACCGAATGTAACCTTCGCTAAACCATCATGGGAAATGCTGAATGACCTTCAACTTGCTGATCCGCATTTTCATTTAAGCAAGCCTATCGACATCATTCTTGGTGCTGACGTGTACGCAGACATCCTCTTGAACAGAGTTCGAAGAGAAAATCAAGTTTCTACTATTGCTCAAGAAACACGACTTGGGTGGATTTTGTGTGGCAAGATGCAAAATTTACATTGTAATATCATACTGAACAACATTCAAGACATACAAGCATTTTGGGAAGTCGAAGACATTGCTAAAGATTCGACATATACAAACGAAGAGGAAGAATGTGTAGAGTTTTACAAGTCAACAACTACAAGGTTGCTGGATGGAAAATATCAAGTGAGACTTCCTCTTAAACCGACAGTGCAAGACGGGCTCGGACAGTCGAAAAGTAAAGCGATCGCACAATTTCAACACCAAGAACGAAAATTTTCTAAACATAAAACAGTTGCAGCGCAGTATAAAGATTTTATCGATGAATATTTACGCCTCGGACACATGACACCGGCGCATGGCAACAAAAAACTTGAATGCTACTTGCCACATCATTGTGTGTTAAGGGAAAGTTCTACAACTACATCACTTAGAGTTGTATTTAATGCTTCAGCTAAGACAACCAAAATGGGACAAGTCTAAACGAGTTGATGTATAAAGGCCCAAATTTACAAAAAGATCTTTTGGAACTATTGTTGGGGTGGAGACAATACAAGGTTGTTTTCACCGCCGATATCGAGAAGATGTATCGGCAAATTTGGGTCCACGCAGATGATCAAGCATTGCAAAAGATTGTTTGGCGTGATAGTCCTCACAAGCTACTACAAGAATTTCAGTTAGCGACTGTTACCTACGGCACCAAGGCCGCCCCATTCTTAGCGATGATGACGTTGCGCCAGCTAGCTGAGGATGAGAGTAAGGACTATCCAGAAGCCTCTCAAGTTATCAAGAACAGCTTTTACATGGATGATGTATTGCATGGAAGCCAGTCCTTGCAAGCTGCACTAAAATTAAAGGAAGATCTCAAAAAAGTGCTTAAAACAGGAGGCTTCAATTTAAGAAAATGGAGATCAAATGTTTCTGAACTATCAGAAGAAACCAACAAGGGTGAACTTACTGAAAGTTATATGTTTAAACAGCCCGAGTCGATGAAAACACTTGGCCTTAACTGGGACCCAGTTCAAGATGTGTTTAAGTTCGAATCTGGCATCGAACCCGCTATCAGTAGCAAAATTACTTCAAAGCGACAACTGTTGTCCGAAATATCAAAGCTATTCGACCCCGCGGGGTGGCTAACCCCTATATCTACCTCAATGAAGCTGTTGTTTCAAAAAGTGTGGAACGTAAATATCCAATGGGATGACAAGCTCCCAGATGATATAAACAGCGAGTGGCTGAAAATCAAGGAAGATATTATATTAATAAACACACTAAACATACCACGATGGTTCGGCACGGAAACAAACAGTGAGATTGAATTACACTGCTTTTGCGATGCATCGCAAAAGGCATACGGCTGTGTAATTTATTGTAAAATCAATGTCCAAGGCCAAAATAAAATTATATTGGTCGCAGGAAAATCAAAGCTAGTCCCAAGCAAGAAAGAAGTCTCGCTGCCAAAATTAGAATTGTGCGGCGCACTCTTACTAACAAAATTATTGAAAAAAGTGACACTTACCTTGACCAACCATAATATCAAGACCTTCGGTTGGGTGGACTCGACTGCTGTTTTGGGATGGATACAAGGCGATCCCGAGCGCTGGAAGGCATTTGTAGCCAACAGGGTGCGACAGATAACACAAGTAATGCCTGCTCAGTGTTGGCGATATGTCAAATCTGCCGATAACCCAGCCGACTGCGCAAGCCGCGGACTGACTGCATCTCAACTGCAAAAACATGAATTATGGTGGCAAGGGCCAGCTTGGCTACGTACCTTCAATGATACACACAACGTTGAAAGCCGAACTTTTTCAACAGAGGAAGAAGTCAAAAGCAAGCAAGTTCACGTTGTGCAAAAAATTGACAGTAAAGATGACAGCATAATAACAGAGCTGTTAAACAAGTACAGTTCATTTACTCAAGTTATTCACGTACTGTCATGGGTACGTCGCTTCATTACGAGAAAACAAGATCGGAGAACAGAAGCTTATCTTACCGTCACTGAGTTGAAACAAGCGAAGCTGGAAGTTATAAAACAGATTCAAGGGCAAGAATTTGGAAAAGAGATAGAAGATTTGAAAAGAAACAAAATAATTTCAAAGAAAAGCAAGCTGGCTAGCCTAAATCCTTTTCTATCAAAAGAAGGAATTCTACGTGTCGGTGGGAGATTAAATCAAGCATCCATAAATCCAGATATGAAAAATCCTGCAATTTTACCACATAACAACAGACTGACCGAGCTTCTTATTACACACGCTCACAGACTTACCTATCACGGCGGGGCTCGGGTAACACTGTCATTTATCAGGCAAAAATACTGGATACTAGGAGGAAACAATGCGACCAAGAAGCATATCCGCCGCTGCATTACCTGTAAAAAACAAAATCCTGATAAAAAATATCAAATAATGGGAGACTTACCTGAAGTCCGAATAAATCCATCACGACCGTTCATGCACACAGGTGTGGATTTTACCGGTCACATATACCTGAAAGCAAGTAAAGGGCGTGGAATCAAGACCACCAAGGGTTATGTGGCTGTGTTCATCTGCATGGTTACCAAGGCTGTGCACTTGGAGCTGGTATCAGACATGACGACATCCGCTTTCATAGCAGCTATACGACGAATGGCCGCGCGAAGAGGTACACCAAGGCACATATATAGCGATAACGGCCGAAACTTCGTAGGAGCCAGCAGATGCTTACAACAAGAATTTCAAGAAATACAGGGAGTGATGAGCAATGAATTCCTCGCAGAAATGGCAGACATGGAAATTACCTGGCATTTCAATGCGCCCTCTTGGCCATCAGCAGGAGGACTATGGGAGGCAGCCGTCAAAAGCTTTAAATTCCACCTTAAAAGAGTTATCGGCGAGCAAAAACTCACGTACGAGGAATTCACGACTTTACTAGCACAGATTGAAGGTTGCCTCAACTCAAGGCCGTTATGTCCACTAACAGAGGACCCGCTTGATGTCGATTATTTAACACCAGCCCATTTCTTAGTTGGTGGGCCGACGATGACATTGATCGAAAGTGAAACAGACAAACGGACTCGATGGCAACTTACGCAAAAAATCATGCAAGATCTATGGAAAAGATGGCGCACAGAATACATGGTACAGTTAGCTGCAAGAAGCAAATGGAAACATCCACAACGAGATATGCAATTGAACGACGTGGTTCTCATTCATGACGATAATCTACCGCCAGGCAAGTGGGCCATGGGTAGAGTCATCGAATTGCATCAAGGCAAAGATGGCCACGTCCGCGTGGTAACGTTAAGAACCAAGAGCGGAACGATGAAACGACCAATCGTCAAACTCTCGTTGTTACTAGAAACAAACAATAACGAAAAATCAAGCAATCATTCGGAGAACGAACAAAAGCGTCAAGAAAGTAGTCGTACACCTTATACAGGGTCTCAAGTGAACACTACTTGCTTTATCAAGTTTAATTTGGCATCCATTTTCACGACACTTCTTTTATTCTTATCACTAGTTTCAAACTCACAGTGTGACATCAAGGTCACACCCTTCAACAAAAGCCAAAGTTTATATTTTGATAAACTATCCGACATGATGCAAATTCGAGACGAATGGAAACTGATCGTTTTCTACAATTTAGAACCTTATTGGCAAGCAATAAGCGCCTTTGAGAAGTATACACAAACATTGAGAGAAACCTGCGAAAAGATAAGGGATCAAGCCCAATGTGACGTCATCGTATTACAACTACGCCATGGATTCTCGGAATTAGAAAACTATAATCAGATGTTACTCAATCAGCATGAGAGCACGCGAGCTGCCAGACTGCGTCGCCGCCGCCGAGGCCTTATCAACGGCATAGGCTACGTAGCAAACAGCCTGTTCGGTGTACTCGATGAAAGATTCGCCGAACAATATCAAAAGGATATTGCTTTAATTCGAGACAATGAAAAACATATAGCAAGACTATGGAAAAATCAAACATCTATTATGGAAGCAGAATATAATCTATTAAAACGAGCCGAAAACACTCTTAATCAACAGTACAAGATGATAAATCAGCATATGAACACTTTGGGCAATGCAATAAATAAACTACATGATGAAGTGGAAAACATCAAGATTGTTGATTCGTTCAATTTAGGAGCAACAATAGCAAGCAACATGTTGAGCAATATAAAGGAAATACAGAGTACTTTAATTGACACCGTTACTGATGTTTATCATGGCCGCTTCAACTATCATTTATTAAGTCCAGAACAACTTACAGCAGAACTGAGCACTATATCAAGCAAATTACCCAAAGATGTAACTTTACCTATTGATAATATACATACGGAGTTGAGAAAGATTTACAACTTACTTCAAGTAAAAACAAGATTACTAAAAGAAGTTATAATCTTTGAGATCACAATACCTCTAACAAGCAGAGATGTCTATGAAATCTTAAAAATTATTCCTATTCCACAAACTATTGGAGATAAGATGATTAATATTGTACCAGTCTCAAATTACATCTCGATAAACATGAAAAAAGATGTATACATGGTTCTTTCAGAATATGATATTCAAACTTGCTTAGTACTATCAAATATTTATTTTTGTCAAGTACGAAAGCCAGAATTCCAAATGAAAGAAGACAAAAGTCTATGTCAATTAAATTTCACAGAATGTGAAACGATTATCAATTCGTGTAATAATCAGTGGATACAGACTGCGGCTATGAATACCTACATGTATTTTTGCTGTAACACTTGTTCTGCGAGAACAATATGCGGCGATCAGGTGACCGCGCATCAGCTGACCCATGCCGGGCTAATAAATGTAGGTCAAGACTGCATTATCAAAACGGACATGTTTACTCTGTTTCCGCACAAACTACACTTGAGTGAAATGCAAATGAAACCTGAGATATACACACCGACTATGGCTCCAATAAATCGTGTAATCAATATAACGATACCTAAGTTACCCCAAGATGGAAATGAGTCGGCCAAATTTCATCAAGAGCTATCTGCAATTGGTGAGAAGATAAACACTCTCAAGGATGAGGATTTCACATATAATGACATATCATATCATGACGTTCATCACTACGTTGCAATATATGTCTTGTTGGGCATTATGATCATAACAGGAATTGTAGCCATGGTACGAAAGTTCCGATGTAAATGGAATGTGCCACCTTCAGTGAGGTCGCAAGAGAGCGAGTTGACTCGCACTGATACACACACACTGGGTAATCGCGCACCACTGCCGACAGCTACCAACAGCGCCGCCGCCGTCACCGCCGTGCGCGCGCCCCCGCACGCTGCTCGCAGCTTGCAAGTCGAAGACATTGAGATGGCGGTCTTGCGACCGCGTTTGGACAAGAACACGTCCCCTGGACTTCGGACGAAGATTTTTAAATGATTTATTTTCATATCAAGTTTATTTTTATAAGTATTTTTTTTATCACTTTGAAATGTAATTTTTAAGATGATTTCATCTCGTGTGCCGGAATATGTACGATTACGTCGTACATTGCCTTGTCGCTTATGCGGCAAAATATTACTTTAGCATTACTTTGTAAAATATAATTTGAGACAGTTGGAGTTCGTCGTTCGTATTGTGTGCACACGAATCATTATTTTTTCTTAATAAACAAGTATTAATCAAGTTTATAGCAAGTTTTTCCTGTTCCTCATATCAAGATTATCAAGAAAGAGTAGTAGCAATCAACTGCCCCTACAAACATCTTTATTTTACCATGTTTTAAGCAAATAAATACATTTAATCATTAATCATTAATTTATGTGACCAGGCTTCATGGAGCGTTAATTCAAGGTTAGTGTACATCACATAAAAATGGTCACGTGATAAACTTCAGGACGGCATCCTCCGAGTGTGATGACTATAATTAGTATTTTTATTTTTACTTTCCTTGTGTTCGTAATGAAAAGCACAGGTGTTTACCTCGGGTTAAAGACTTTTTTAGTCCCTCGAACTATTAGGGCCCTCGCGCGCTAAATAAGTTACTTTCACCCCTTGTATAACAATGTACCTATTATTACAAATCATTTTTCGACGTCAAAGCTATAAATAATAAAATAAAATACGGTTTATATATCTATCTATCTAAAATAAATAATACATGAAATTGAGAAGCAAACCAAGGTAAATTACGGCATTTAAAAATATACTCCGTATATTCCGTCGAAATGCACTCACCAGCATGCGCCCACGCATCCCAACACCCCAGCTCCTTATCAGCTTTAGCCGCAGCGATGAACAGCCGCGCCTGCTCGCTCCCTTGTTCGGCGAGCGCGGTGAGCCGCCCCCACAGCACGCGCCGCAGCTCGTGCGCGGCCGGGCCCTGCTCGCCCCGCAGCGCGCGCGCGACCTGCGTGAGCGCGAACGGCGTGGAGGACAGGCAGCGGACGCCCAGTTCGAGAGCCGCCGCGCGTAGCTCCACCTGGTACGGAGGAATACAATGTGTTACTGTATGCACCATATGCACATTGCACACACAAGATTATGCTCCTATTCCTGAAGGGGGTAATGGGTTCGCAAGGAGCACACAATAAAACTACATTTTAATTTTTGTGTTGAGATTCGCACCTAAACGAAGACCGCCTTCGCACATAGTGACAGCTTTGCCTTATTTGGCACTAAACCCAAATCCCTTAGTCGCCTTGTATGACACCCATGTATGGCACCTTCTGGGCAAACTCGTTCCATCATCGACCACATCTCGTCCCTCGCGGACCTGATTGTGGTCAAGAGTAAGCCCATCAACTAATAAAAAAATAAAAAAAACCCACGGAAAGACATGGGTTGGTCCCATTCTAAAGCTGGGAACCACACGGCGGCTCTTCCCATTAGAACCTAAATTTAATTGATGTATAGAGGAGGGATCAAAAAGTAGTGAGAATGAAATAGAATATAATGACTATTGATAACTTAATAATTTATTTTTCTACATAGTCTCCGAGTCTCTCTGCACACCGAGTCCAGCGCTTTTCCAAGGCTTCAATCCCTTTAAAAAATAAGTTTTGTCTTGGTCCTGCAAAAAGCTCTCCACGGCATCCATCACCTCGTTATCGTCTTCGTACCAGTTTCCCCTTAAGTATTCTTTCAATTTGGGGAACAGATAAAAATCTCTAGGCGCCAGATCTGATGAATAAGGGGGGTGGCCAACCAATTCGAAGCCAGCTTGCTGAATGGCAGCCATCGCAACTGCCGACCTGTGCGCGGGTGCGTTGTCGTGATGAAACAGCACGCCCCTTCGAAGTTTCCCTCTCCTTTTCTCTTTGATGGCAACTTGGAAATTAAATCAGGTGGTGGTGTTATTTTGTGGTTCCACGCTCCAGGTAATCAATCAACAATATCCCTTCTGAGTCCCAAAATATTGAGGCCATAACCTTGGCAGCCGATGCCACGGCACGAAACTTCTTCGGGGTCGGTGATGATGGCCGTTTCCATTGCGAAGATTGCTGTTTTGTCCCATGTTTTGACCCATGTTTCGTCCATTGTTACGAAACGAGACAAAAAGTTCTCAGAATCTTCTTGAAACTTGTCCAACATTATCTTCGAAATGTCAAGTCGATTTTGTTTCTGACTGTCGGTTAACATTCTCGGCACCCATCTTGCGGAAACTTTTCTCATATTCAAAGATTGTTTCAATATGGATTGAATACTTCCATATGAAATGCCCGTTTCTTGAATTAAGTATCGGATGGTAACTCTTCGATCGCTCAATACAATTTTCGCAACATTTTCTTGGGTGACTGACGTCGATGGACGGCCGCAACGATGTTCGTCTTCCGTGCTCGTTCTCCCTACTCGAGATTGAGAAGCCCACCTTGCGACAGTAGAATACGGCGGAGCAGACTCTCCTAATGTTGCCTCCAAATCGCAATGAATCTCTTGAGTCATTAACTTTTTTAAACAGAGGTATATAATAACGGCTCGCACTTCGTTTTTCTCCATTTTTGAGAACACGTTCCGACACGAAGCAAACAAATGACTACATTCAGAAAAAAACAAAAGAGAATCGAAGATTTTTTTTTCTTTATTAATATTACAAATATGTATCTGAGCTATGCCTGCCAGTATTTTTTTCTTTTTCTTACCAAGGAGTATGTCGTTCTCACTACTTTTTGATCCTTCCTCGTACGTTCAGAGCTTTCGGGGCCGTCTATCACAAGAAGTTAAATAGCTCACGCTATTTAAAACAGCTGAAATGTGTAAGTCTGTGGGCCCCGATGGAATACCCAGTGAACTTCTAAATCTACCTCTGCCTAAAGTCTCTGCAGCAAAGAATAATAATAATAGCACTAATGAGTCACGTGTTGAAGATCTTGTAAAAATAATTCATAACAGAATATACGAGAAATGCGAAGATATCATCTCAAACACTCAGTTCGAGATAAGAAGCGGTCTGGGAACCAGAGACGCACTTTTTGGGTATCAAGTTCTTACACGTACCGCGCGGGAGGTGTT
>CATNWD010000018.1:0-23958 GCA_951230895.1 Carpatolechia fugitivella | reverse complement strand
GCAGCGCCTCGCTTCAGTTCAGGTAGGTCTTCAGGGTAATTAGTTTTATTTTTCAGATCATACCCGCTGTTTTGAAGAAAAGCAGGACCGTGCCACCACATCGAGTTCTCGGCGATCTCCTGCGGGTCAGCGCCTCTGCTAACTAGATCAGCTGGATTCTCTCGTGTGTTGACATATGACCATGACCATTGTTGTGTCTGTTCCTGAATCAACTTTACTCTGTTTCCCACATAAGCGTTAAGTTTAGATGGTTCAGTCGCTAACCATGCCAGTGCGATTTGAGAGTCGGAAAATAAATGAACACCATTTATATTAATTTTGAGTTTTAATGTATTATAGACCTTTAGTATTAGTTTTGAAAGCAAAAGCATAGCATTGAGCTCAAGTCGTGGCACAGTTAATTTATCATTCATAGGGTTAATTCTTGATTTCGAACAGAGTAAGGTTGCTTTCGCCTTATCTGTTGAGTCAAGTGTGCGAAGATATACACAGCAGCCGTACCCAGTGGACGAGGAGGCATCGGCAAACCCAATGAGCTGTATCTCGGCGGCGCCATCAGGAACACTTATGTTTCTGTCCAGGTAAATTGGCTTCATGCTTGCTAAGCTAGTAGCAAAAGATAACCACTCCTGTTTTATGTGCGCTGGCGGTGAGTCATCCCATGCGACCTTTTCTGCCCACAGCTGCTGCATGATAACTTTTGATCTGACTACCACGGGAGAGACAAACCCAAGCGGATCAAAAAATTGAGATATGTAACTCAAAATATCTCACTGAACTTCTCTTATAAGCTTCCGGACATGAGATTATAAAACAATCCTTGTTCACATCTAGTGTCAACCCTAAAGCTTTCATGCAAAGATTATTTTTCTGCAAATCTGACTCATCAAACTGTCTTTTAGATTGAGGAATATCAGATAGAATATCTGCGTGATTACTAGCCCACTTATGGGTCTGAAAGCTTCCCTTGTCGAGCAATTCAATTAGTTGTCGCTTTGCTTCAAATAAAATATTAATATCTGAATTAGAGTACCAAGCATCATCAATGTATGTACAATTTTTCAAAATAAAAGACGCCAATGGATAGTCTTCTTTATAATTTTCGGCTAACTCGTATAGACAGCGAGTCGCTAAGTAACTTGATGATTTGAGGCCGTAGGTTACCGTGTCCAACCTAATACATTTTATGTTTTCATTAGGATTACTTCTCCACAGTATGTTTTGTAAAGAACAATGTTCTGGGTTGCATTTTACATTTCGAAACATACGTCTGATATCGGTAGAGAAAGTATGTTCGCCTAATCGAAACAAAAGCATAATTTCGAATAAATCTCTTTGGACAGTAGGCCCATTTAATAAAATGTCGTTTAAAGATATTTTCTTATCAGTCAGCATAGAGCCGTCAAACACAACCCTAGTTTTCGTGCTTTTACTATTTTCGTTTGTGACAGCATGGTGTGGTAGAAAGTACAATGTATCTTTCTCAAAATCAATAGAATTAAAATCAATATAGTGGCCATGCCCTAACTGAACATATTCATCAATAAAGTTTTCGTACTCGGTGAGTAAATTAATGTTTTTATGTAATTTTTTTTCTAAATTCAGAAACCTGTACAAAGCCATATCAAAGGAATTGCCTAACACATTACTGACCTCTTCTATAGGCAACTTCAGAGGCAGATCTACCTGAAAAGTGTTGCGGTCTAACTTGACAGTTTCTTTGAAAATTTGTTCAGCTAATTGTTGTTCAGGAACATTCTCAATGAATGTTTCAGTGACTTTCTCAGTCTCCCAAAAATTGTGCAAAGTCTCATTAATATTTGAATTACAATTGATACATAAAAGAGATACCTTGTCTGCAGCTAATTGTTTTGGCAAAGCACCAGCAACAATGTGGCCAAACCTGGTGTTTATAATTTGAGGATGCGGTTGTTGACTGCTCTCTGGCTGCTCACTCTTCTGACAACTCAGGTGGCTCTGCTCCAGCAGCAATGTCTGAAAGAACACATCAGCTCCGATTAACATATTGATTTCACTTGGAACGTGGAAATCAATATCAGCTAAAGTGATATTAGGTGGGATCTGAAGTGATGAGACATCAATTTTCTGCTGCGGAAGCTTACAAGTTATTTTTTCTAACACATG
The DNA here is from genome assembly GCA_951230895.1 of Carpatolechia fugitivella. Lineage (NCBI taxonomy): Eukaryota > Metazoa > Arthropoda > Insecta > Lepidoptera > Gelechiidae > Carpatolechia > Carpatolechia fugitivella. The sequence continues at coordinate 21,813 of CATNWD010000018.1, read as the reverse complement.
AAAATTAACTGAGACCTTGTACGGAGACGTGAGAGAAAAAACCTCTAAAGGAATGCAATATTTCGCAGAATTATTCTGATTGCTGACACCAATAATATTGGTGTTGTCTTGCCTTGGTGTCAAACCCAAAACATCAACAACTTTAGTTGTAACTAGTGAAGCCTGGGAGCCCGAGTCCAATATGGCTTTCACATGTACCTCCTTTCCCTCTCGGCTATATAATTTAACTTTCACTGTAGGGAGTAAAACTGCGTTATCATCAGAATTAGAAAATAAGGTGACAGTATCTTTCGAGGAGTCAGCTAACTTGCTGCTCTCATGTAGCAAAGTATTGTGACTTTTCTTGCATATGGCACAACGAAAATGAAATTTGCATTTTCCACTATGTGGGTTTAAGCATAAATTACATAATTGGTTTTCCTTACAGAAGGCAATGCGTTTCGCTGCAGTTAAAACTTTAAAGTTATTGCATTTAAATATTTTGTGATCACACTTACAGTAGTTGCAGGATTGTGCTGTCTCAGTAGCTGCCGCTACAGCCATGGTGACCCGTTGCTTTCCAGGAGTCAATGCACTTGGTTGTTCAGCATTCTCCAGTGCCAAAGCACGCTTCTCCAAGAATGCAAGAAAGTCTTCCATATCTGGTTCTGCTGCAGCGTCGCGCTCTAACTGGTACGCTCTTGCGGTGTACTGATCTAGTTTCCGGGTTAAGATACAAAGAATTATAGCATCCCATTCCGAGACAGGCACATTTAGATTTTTGAGGGCAGCCAAACACTGCTTAACATTGCTCACAAATTCCCTAATAAGAGCAGGTGTTGACCTCTGCAGTGGTTGCATGTCCAACAGTGAGTTAATGTGATCGCTTACTATTTTGTATTTGTTATTGTATCTTTCATCGAGTAATGACAAAGCCTGTTCATAGCTTTCGCTGGACAATGGCAAGTTTTTTACTAAATCGAAGGGTTCTTTCAATAAAAAGGTTCTGAGATAGTACAGCTTCTGCACATTGTCCAGAGACCTATCATTATGGATGACAGCTTTAAATAAATTGATAAAGGGCATATAATCACAATATTTACCATTGAAGGGAGTAATTTGAATTGTGGGGAGCTTAGTTTTACTCGTTTTTACGGCCGAGTTAGAGTCGGATTGCGATTGTTCTTTTGTTTTGATGTTTTCGTTAAATTTTGTCAGAGTTGAGAAGTACTTACACTCAATCTCGATCAAATCTACGTCCTCCTCAGTGTCATCTATAGGAAGTAATTGCTTGTTATAGTTTTCGTACTCGTCGAAACACTGCACAAGCCGCTTTCTTTTTTCTTGCAGCATTTCTAATGGGCTCTGTTGTACATCGGCGTCATTGGACGCAAACTGGTACAGGCGCGTTATCGAGGCCTTATTGTACCCTCGCGAGGCCTTTAGCTGCTTGACAGATTCAGCCATAGTGAAAAAACTACCTGAAAACGGCCCTATAACTGGCAGAAAACTCGAAAAATATACACTTTGCAATGCAACAAATGGCGGACATAAAAATGGGCTAAAATAAAATAATTAAAAATCGTTCACTCTAATGTCCATAGACTGTAGCTGAATGAATGAAAAAATTTGTCCTTCCGGTCGATATTCATAATCGAACCCTGTTTGTCGCACGATCGATATTGCTGTCCTCTTCTTTCGCGTGTGACTTACGTATTGTCGTCCAGCTCACAAACGTCACTCGACGCTGTGTGACAGTCCGACGTTTCGCGGTGATGTTGGTAGACTTGAAGCTCACGTGAAGTATGGCGCACTCGCTCTTCTCTTCTATCACGCTTACTCGCGTAGACGCCCTGATTGTATTCTTCACGTTGAGATGAGATGAAGCCGATGACGTGTAATATTTGTCTGTCACCTTCACACGCAGAGTCAAGTCCTATTGCTGTCTCACTCACGCTGACGCTGGTGTTGTTGTATCACACGGAGAACGATGTAAATGGCGGATCGTGATTTAATTTCTTGATGTTTTCTTATTTTTTTTAGGTGGAAGGAAGGACCGGTACGGTACCTCGTAAATCCTCTTCGTGGCGATGATGATGAGATATTTCGCTCTCGTTGCACGTCCACAGATAGGCACGAACAAAAAATGATGAGATCGCCAATAATAGGATAGATAATTTCGCAGACACCTGTGTGACGATGCGTATCGCTCTTCGTTGTTCGTCTTCCAAGATCCGAACAAATGAGATCGCCACGTATTTATTTGCAGGAATCTGAAATGAAATAATGCAGTCGTTGCTTTCGTAGCTTTTCGACGACGCCGGTTGAGATGGGACTTTTCGTGAAGTTATCTCCTCGTTTCCGGATGGAAAGGGGTCGCGCATCCAGAAAAGATGACTCCAGGTCTCACAACCTCCTCGTAGCGTAGTAGCTAGGTGTAAATCGCCGCTTCGGTGCACTATGCTCGTGGTTTTTGTCGCGTTGTAATGGCTGCCCGTCGCCGCCACTATGTCGCATACCCAATATATCCACTTAATCGCTGATCTTCCGTGCTCGTTAAGGACCATATGATAGACTCGAAGATAGACAGTGGTGGGTCTGGTGGCGGTGCAGTCAAACACGCTGATCTTGTTAAATATAATTATTTATTTTAACCACAATAATGGAGCACACACACACACAGCATAGGTATGCAAGTGGAAACGGAAGTAAGAAAGAACTTAAAAATAAAAAAACTTGTGTTGGTGTTGCCAACAGATGGGACAAAAAAACAGGCCCGGCCCGGTGACCCGAGCCCTCATTTGGCGCTCCTTCCAACATGTTTTTAAGTGTTTAAACTTGAATTTTGTGAACTCTACACGTTATATACTTAAACACTCTACACGTTAAAATGCAAGTCCCGTGGCCGCAAAGATGACGAGGATGAACACGAGCCGTCTTTTCATGGCAACGTTCTATGTCATCGTCTACACTGGGCATAGGTATAAGTTTTGTCGTCTACTTCAGCGATTTGCTTTCATTTACTTCGTGAAGTTCGTGCTTCGACGCCCGCCGGCACAGCCACCACAGCGCCCCTTCAAGGCGCTAACTACTCAAAGTGCTCCTTCTGCTTCAGTGGACCTCCTGGTGATGTTGTTGACAGATTCATAGAGGTATACAAGACTTGCTTGAACATCACAGACAACGCAGGTGGCAAGGAATAAAACCACGGAATAAAACCTTCGGCGACCACCTGGCAAAACGCTATCACACAGCTTCGCTGCACCTTTGACCTGAAAAGCCACTGTTCCGTGTCAGCAAGGAAACGCAAAGATTGACACATTTATCATTATTTTATTATTAGGCTATGTATGTTTGTATGTAACATTGTCATGTAATGCACTTGTCACCTCATCATCGTCATCATGTTCGCTTGTTAGGACCAACTGTGGTTGAGGTATAGGTAGTAGATACATCCCCCCGTTCCAAGTATCCCTATTCCCTACTAACATCAATTAATGTTTGATATCAACTGCAATAACTTTGTAAATAACACATAATCTGTATTTTTTTTCCTCTCTCACATGTCCAATATACCTCATTGCCAATTTTCATGCTTTCTTTTTTCATCCCTGGATCAAACTTTCTCAACTGATGAGCGTGTCAAGCAATAGCAACAAAAGCGATCACCCCGAGCTGCTCAAGGACAACATCCAAGTCACCCTATAAAAACAGGTACCAACCGAAATTATAAATTTTTAGAGACCCAGCCATAGTCAAGATATAAGAGAGAACATCTTCTAAATTGTATTTGAAAGAGTACTCAAAATCATGAACTGATAACAGTGTTGTTTCTTGATTCCAGGGTTGGAACTGCAAGAGTGGTCAGCCAGGTAGTCATCCACCCTAGGTGCGCCAGTCGTGCCCACAAGTGCAATACCATGACCGCAGAAGGTACAACTGGTGCCTTCTGCAATGATTGTGCTGGAATGAGCACAAAGTCACAAGTGATAGGTGAACTTCTTAATTTCTTTATTATTTAATTTATTCCGCCAATAAAAAATCCTGATTTCCGCTGTAACACTATAAGTTCACTCTATAAATTACTTATTAAAATAAAATTCTTTTCACTACACAATGTAACAAAAATGATGGAAATTTCAACATACATATTTAGTTATTTATTTTATTTATTTATTATTAGTGACACTTTCACATAAACATATCTTAAATAAGTGACATTAAAATTATACAAATTATGAAGGTATCAGGAATTAAAGAGATCTACAGGCGCTTTTGCATAGTAAATATCAGCTCTGTGTTACAATTTGTTTAAAAATACAAATAGTGACTATTTTTTAGTTTTTACATATTAAATTGTAAAGTGACATTCTTACTCCTAAGTGTGAGTGTTTGTGGCGAAATTGTTTAAGTGCTTAGTGCTAAATTTGTGAAATATACTCTAAACCTAATTACAACAAAACTACAGTTTTTTAATAGTTACTCTATAGCAAAATTCAAACTGTGAGTACAAACGATTCTCTAAAACTACAAAATAATATAAACAAATTCGTATATATAGTGTTATTTTCAAATTGAAGAATTCAACGGTCAATGTTTACAAATAGAACAAAGGATTTATAAGGTCAGAAAAAACGCCTAGTATTCCAATAATTGCTCTCTGAGGTAATAACGCCGTACAGTAAATTTATAGCACAAATTAAAAAATTTGAAAAATGGAAACAAATTGTTCTAAATGCAATAAAGAGATTAAGAACAGACGATATCTGAAGTGCAAATACTGTCTAAAAGCTTTCCATCTACTATGTACATCTGTGTCGGATGCTAGATTTACGTCTTTTTACATAAACAAAGAACGGAAGGAGAGTTGGAAATGCAGTTCCTGTCCTAGAAAGCTAAATAAGGACTCTAATATTTCTACATCATCGCCTCTGGAGAGGACCTTGATTAGTCCACAAATGAATAGGTACTAAAGAATCATCTTCACCACAACTACAAGGAAAAATATCTGCGGACAAAACGAATATGGAGAGCCAGGTGTTTGGAATAAAAACATGTGTTGAAATGGAAACTATAGCGTTTATTACATAATTAATTTTAACAAATTAACATAAAATGCAACTTGACCCAACGGGCTTTAGAACAAGAAGACACCAGTATTGCCATACCAAAAAATACCTAAAAAAGGTACAAAATCATTGCCATTTGACAATGTACGAATACAACGTTACATTAAAATCTATATGTTTAATTTGTTTTAAACATAATTGGGCCCGGGAATTGGGAACCAATTTCTTAATATAAAGGCAACGGACATAACTTATTTATAGACCTACGGTACACCTTGGAGTTCATTTTAATATCAACCACCCTTACTCTACCATCGGTACCTGGGTAAGTTTTAACAATGCGAGCCATAGGCCACTGTAAAGGAGCAGTATTTAAATTCTTAACAACTACTAAGTCACCTTCTTTAAGATTAGGCTGCTGCACTTTCCATTTGGGTCGGCTCTGTAACTGAGTCAAATAATCATTGGACCAAGCTTTCCAAAAATCTTGCTTTAGTTTTGAACAAAGATTCCAAAATTTCAAACGATTTACAGAAACATCTGTAAGGTCCACTTCAGGATATGTAGTCAAAGCCGTTCCAATCAGAAAATGCCCTGGCGTTAAATATTGACAATCATTTGAATTAGCAGAAAGTAGAGGTCGTGAATTCAATATAGCTTCAATTTGAATAATAACCGTATTGAGTTCTTCGTAAGTTAAACAAAGATTACCGACTACTCTCTTAAAATGGTGCTTTACACTCTTAACACCTGCTTCCCACAATCCTCCAAATTCCGGAGAATAACTAGGAATGAACTTGAAAGTTATCAAATTCTGACAACAAAAGCTTTGTATAGAGTCTCTATGTTCTTTGGAAGATTGTAGAGCATACAACTCTTTTAAATTATTTTCTGCACCTTTAAAAGTTTTAGCATTATCACAAAATATTTTTGTGGGCATCCCACGCCGGGAAATAAAACGCTTTAGACAAGCTAAAAACGCCTCCGTAGTTAGGTCTGAGACAAGCTCTACATGAATAGCTTTTACAGCAAAACATACAAAAAGTGCTATGTAACATTTTTTAACAAGAGGCTTCCTAATACGAGCAACCTTTAAATCAAAGGGTCCGCAAAAATCAACGCCGACATGCTGAAATGGCCTAGACGCAGTAACTCTCTCACGAGGGAGCGATCCCATCAGCTGCTTAGCAGCTTCAGATTTAAGACGCATACACGTCATGCATTTACGCACCACTTTCTTGACCTCACGAATGCCGTTAACAATAGAATAAGTTTGGGAAAGGGAACTGAAAATTAAACGCGGTCCGGCGTGTAAGAGCCTAAGATGTTCCCTCTCTATGATAAACCGGGTCACATGTGAGTTTTTAGGAAGAATGACAGGATGTTTTTTATTATAGGTAATATTGGAAGCATTATGGAGCCTACCACCTACCCTGACCAATCCAAAATTATCAAGAAAGGGATGCAGGTTAGCTATACCTGACTTCAATTTTTTCCCACTAGAAAGCAACTCAATTTCTTTTGAAAAATGCTCCTTCTGATCACAGCGCAGAATAACTGACATAGAGTCGCGCAGCTCTTGAGGAGATAAATCACTGTCCGTAATTTTATTATTATTTTTCGAACAGTTTTCATAAAATCTATATATATATGCAACAACTTTTTGAAATTTATACAAACTAGAATATTTTTTAAACAATTCTGCTGTAAAAGACGACGACTCTACATTTGTTGCATTGCAAGATACAAGTTGCTCTTCATCTATTTCTATATCAACAGAATTAACTGAAAATGTAAAAGTGTCAAACTGTGCGTGTGTAAAATTATTATCAGTTAAATCGTGCGGGCCATGCCACCACAACTTATTGAGCTGCAGCTTTTGCGGCTGAACCCCCCGCGACAGCAAATCAGCAGGATTATCATGTGTCCTTACGTAAGACCACTGGGTCTGACCCACCAGCTCTAAAATTTTCTTTACTCTATTACTGGCGTAAACATTCGATTTAACAACCTTTGCTTTGATCCATGCTAGAACAATCTGCGAGTCACTATATAAAATAATAATAATAATAATAATAATAATAATAATAATTTATTGAGAAACTTATTTTACAATATAATACTATCGACTAAACATTCCAATAGGGATACAATAAAACATATTACCTGAACTATGATGATTCCTGTGCTTCAGGCGAAAAGAATAAAAAAAAAAAAAAAAATAAAAATAATAAAAAAAATAAAAAAAATAATAATAAAAATAATTTATGAGGAAACCTAGGTTTTAAAATTTTGCTGACTCTACTTGCTAGCTGGGCTAAAAGAAGAGCACTGCTAAGTTCCAGTTGAGGAATAGTCAGATTTTTACTGAGCGGCGACACTCTAGATTTTGAACAAAGCAAATTAGACTGCACAGTACCATCATTTTTGAATATACGTAAGTAAAGACAGCAACCATAGGCTTTAAGCGAGGCATCCGCATAACCTACCAACTGTACAGATGAAACATCTTTATAATTTACACACCTATTAACAGTGATTTTATCCATCTTTTTTAAATTAGTTAAAAAGTTATTCCAGTATAATAACTGGTCATGGGGTACTATAGAGTCCCACTGAATGTGCAAAGACCATAGCTCCTGCATGAAAATTTTGGCAAGTACAACTATAGGGCCAATCAACCCTAAAGGATCGAACATTTTTCCTATAAAGCTTAAAATTTTTCTTTTTGTGTTAATGTTGTCATTTTCAGTAAAACTTGGGCAAGAAAAAGTTAAAGTGTCTGATGCAATATTGTACATCAAACCTAAAGTCTTTACTACATTGTTTGAACTCAAATCAATGTCGTCAAACTGCCTACTCTCAACTGGAACATCAGATAGAGCCTCGGGTAGATTGGAGCACCATTTATGCAAAGTGAAGCTACCTAGATGAAGAAGCTCTACCAGCTGCCTTTTCAGTTCGAGCAGGAGCTCTATATTATCACTACCGCAGATGACGTCAACAACGAAAGTGTTAGAAAGCATTGCTTGAGATGCAAGAGGAAATGTATCCTTGTACCGCTGAGCTAACTCTACCAAACATCGAGTGGCCAAGAACGTGGAGGCTTTTAGCCCATATGTTACAGTCTGTAATTGTAAGCAGCTGATGGGCTTCTTGGGATCATCTCGCCACAAAATATTTTGTAGGCAAGTTTGGTGGCTATTGATATAAATCTGCCTAAACATTTTCTGAATATCACATATCAGGGTATAAATATAATTTCTAAATAAAATTAGAATATCAAATAGCTCACTCTGTACCACGGGGCCATTCAGCATGACGGCATTGAGGGACACCTTGCTCCTTGATTTCATGCTGCCATCAAATACAACTCGTACCTTTGTGGTTTTACTCGCCTCATTTATAACAGGATGGTGTGCTAAAAAGTAAATAGGATCCTTATTAACATCATAATCAGAAATATCAACAATTTTAGCATGACCTAGATCTAGATATTGTTGAATAAACAGCTTATATTGCTCCAGCAGTAAAGGGTTCTTTTTTAAAGATTTTTCCATTGATAATAATCTCTGATAGGCCACAGAAAACGAATCCCCGAGCTGCAATTCCTCTATAGGGGAAACTAAGGGCATGTCTACATGAAAACGATTATTTTTAATTCTCATAGAGTCCTGAAAAATTTCTTCAGCCTTTTTAAATTCATGACATACAGGCTTTGCAGGCTCAGGTAACTTTTCTGATAGCCAAAAATTTTCCATAACATTTTCAAGTCTAATTGGATCAGAAATAGCAAAATTAGTCACAATATTAAAACTTGAATTATTGCAAACATAATTATCAATGTTGCCACCAACTACATACCCAAACAGGGTATTCTGTAACATAGGACCATTTTCGATTTTAATACAACTGTCAAGCAAAATATTAAAATATACATCTGCACCTAACAGCAAATGGATATCATCTGATTTATGAAAATCATCATCTGAAAGCTTGATATTTTTGGGAATATTCCAATTTGAAATATTAAAAGATTGTTGGGGCAACTTTGATGTAATTGAATCAACCACATGACACTTTAAATTAAACTGTACATCATTATAGCATGAAAGCACATTTAAGTTTACAACTTGATTAATTTTAGTTGGTTTATTACCAATACCAATAATATTGTTTGATTGAACTATAGCATTCAATTTTAATTTATTAACAAGATTACCTGTTACAAATGATGCTTGGCTGCCAGTATCTAGCAAGCCACGTACAACACATGATTGACCAAACTTATTTAAAAGCTTTACCTTCACAGTGGGCAGCAGAATGCAGTTTGAAATAGGATTAGAGATCAAAGTGACTACAGGCTCCTCAGGGTTTTCCTGTTCTGGATGTAAAAGAGTATTATGGGCCAATCTACATACTTTACATCTAAAAACAAACTGACACTTACCACTATGTGGTTTTAAACAAATTTGACATAAGTCATGGTCCCGGACAAATGCTTGCCGGTCCTTGAGTGCTGCCAGCTTGAATTCTGGACAGCTGAAAACATAATGTTGAGGTTTAGAACAAAATTGACACAAATTTGTTTTCTTTGTTGACATATTAACAACTTTAGTTGGGGTAGATTTATGGAATCTATTATAAAATGAATTATTTTCTTGAGAACTATTCTGAGATACACTACTGTCCTCAAGCGCTATAGCACGCTTTTCTAAAAACGTTAAAAAGTCTGCCATGGAAGGCAGCTTGTCAGAATCCCTATCCAACTGATAAGCTCTGTTAGTTATTTGATCCAGTTTCCTAGTAAAAATTGAAATTAATAACATGTCCCATTTATCAACAGGCTCATTTAAATTTTGTAATGCATGTAACTGCTGCTTTATTTGAGAGATAAAGGACCTTATAGAGGTAGCTGTTCCCTTTTGTATTATAGGCAAATCTAGAAGTACACCTATATGGTTAGAAATTAAGCGTGCCTTATTATCAAAGCGTTTCTTTAGCAAATCTAGTGCCTGCATATAAGATTGGTTTTCCAATGGCAAGTTTACAATAACAGACAGTGCATCATCTGCCAAATATTTACGTAGGTAAAACAGCTTTTGCACATCAGACAAGATACTATTTTTATCAATTATTGCCATAAACAAATCATAAAAAGGCTTGAATTTTGTGAAATCTTTACCATCAAATGTTGGAATCTCAATATTTGGCAGCTTGCATGTAGAAACATTGTGGCACTCAGAAACATTCTTGACAGACCTAAGCTTTAACGCAGCATTTATCTGGGCTAAGACATTATAGTATTTATCTTCAATTTCACCCACCTTCTCTGGATCCTCCTCATCCATGCTTAGGACGTCTAAATGGGCGGCCTCATAATCCTTGAGAGCCTTCATGAGGTTCTCCTTTCGCGCCTCTAAAATATCTGTAGTGGCTGCTGAAAAACTGATGGGGTCCATGACAAAGTTTTCTATTCTTGTAATTGTCCCTTTATATTGGCCCCTTTTTAGGCGGCACCTCCGTAGCTCCTCTTCTTGATTCGATTTAGGCATGTTTACTGATCGTTTCTTTGGTTTTCACTTATAAAATAAGCCGAAACGTAACACTCAGACGCAGATTCACACAAAGAAAACAAACAGTCGCTGATTGACAGATGATCTGTCAATTTGACACGAAGCAGGTACGCAAATATGGCCGAAACACGCAGGTGTGCCAACACAAGAATACGAAAAAGGGGCAACTTCAGACGACGACACGTCGCGCCTTATTCAATGGTAAAAATATGAAGGCGGATTTGAAAAAATCAATGTCACCCGTTAAATAACCTTGATGAAATTCTTGAAAGTAGCGATATTCCTGGTGATTTTCTCTTTGGTAATCACAATCGCCCTTCTTCTTACTCTGTATAGCAGAGCCAAACTGGAAACTGGCAATCGGGGCCGTAAAACAAATTCCGCACGGCACTCGGGATGAACAAAAGGCCCGCGAACTATGGCGTACGCGAACACATCGACGACAATAACTCGTAGTCTGTTCGTTCTACTATGGGAGAACGAATGTGGGGCCTGCAGCCAGGCACGCTTTCGGTTATAAACCGAAACAACACGGCGGCGCAGTGCAACGACGAGTATAAAACTGTAGCTAACTATGGCGAACACTGGACACGTAGCTAGTACTGTATAGCAGTTAAATTAAATCCAACGATAAACTCGCGGCGTCTGAAGGACCACAACAGCATGTTTGGAATAAAAACATGTGTTGAAATGGAAACTATAGCGTTTATTACTTAATTAATTTTAACAAATTAACATAAAATGCAACTTGACCCAACGGGCTTTAGAACAAGAAGACACCAGTATTGCCATACCAAAAAATACCTAAAAAAGGTACAAAATCATTGCCATTTGACAATGTACGAATACAACGTTACATTAAAATCTATATGTTTAATTTGTTTTAAACACCAGGAGTTGGTGGATCACTCTAAAACAAATGACTCGAACATATTATCTGACGATGAAGATTCGGAAGAGTCCTTTGTATCAACTTGCACACCAACAAATTACTTATCAAAAAGCATTGATTACTCTGCTAACGATGCATTGATGATCCACGAACAAAACGATGAAATTGCTCGTCTTACATCTGAGCTACTCTGTACACAAAATGAAATGGAGAATACAATTCTGGAAAACAATGGACTCAAGGAACAAATAAAAAAGTTGAATATGAAGATAACAACGCTGCAAAAATTGTTTCAGACCACCACAATAGATCAAGAGCTGTTATCCCGAACACCTAGGTCTAATGCGAACGGAAGGACAACAAATAGTACCATAAAAAAACAACGCCGTAAATGCTCATCAATAATGAACGGATATGTAAACATGTCACCTGGATCACCTGCGGATCACAGCTCTGAAATTGCTGACCTGAAAAATAATATCACGATGTTACTACAAAGTCTTAAAAGTGCAAAAGCAGAGATTAATATATTAAATCGGCAAATTGAATCACTGAGTAAGAAGCTTAATGACACTCCTGAAACAACGCTTCAATCACATAAACCACCGCCTGCGCTGCCCTCATCTACAAACAACGACAAATCAAGAGCTATGCTTTATCTCTCTTAAACTCTAGGAAAAACACAAGTTATGAAAAGTATTGCATACGTAGTGAGATAAAGCCACATGCAAATAGTTATGAAATATTAAAGAACTGTTATAAAATCGATGTGAAAACTCATGACAAATTAGTGATATGTATTGGTGAAAATTATATAAATATAAGTAATGTTTTACTGCAAATGCAGTCATTGATAAATAATTTCAAAGATAAATCTATTATTGTATTGAATGTGCTTAGTAATAAGAATATAAATGTGTTTAAGCTTAATGAGAACATTGAAGAATTATGTAACAAGTATAAATATAGCCACTACATTAAATGCAAATCTCCTAAATATGACCGTACTGAAACTTGTAAATCTATTAATTTAATTGCTGACTACACTGATTACTCAAAAAAGTACCTTGACTATAAAGAACTGAAAAAATTGGTACTGCGTGACAATCCAAGCCAAACAAATAAACCACTGTTGTAATATAGATCAAAGTTGTAATATGGATAAAGTAATGGGTGTTGGTATGTGTGATTTAGTAGGATAACTGAATTAATCTGACTCTAGTAAACTTGCTGACAGAAGGGTAAGTGTCCTACTTCGGGTACAGGAAATTAAAGTCCAAAATAAGTTAACTGGTTATATTATTGTCCGCACATTATTAAACACAGAAAGCAATGTATGACGTAATGACACAGCGCGCGCAAGGGAACGTTAGCAGAGAGCACGGCGACTCGATCGCACGTATACGGGAAGACTGGCATGTCGCAGTTCGGCCACACGCCGTTTCACCTAAGTTGCTGACTAGGCAGTGTGTCACTACATCATTCCACCCTTAAAAGAAAAGAAAAACTTATCTTAATAATAATCTTAACCAAAATATCTCACAAGTAAAATGTTGAGTACCACTGGTTTGAGATTTACACACAAGTCATATTGTTTACAATACAAATTCCCTACACAGTACTCATGTTCAAATCAAATGCTAAGTTTGCATTACGATAACACTTACAATAAATATACATGCGAAATGCAATGTCGCTTTGTAACGAATATTATCAGACAGTGTACTATTACATTCACTGTAAATAAAATTATTCTATCAGCTACTGGAAAAGTACAGTGTACAAAATAATGAGTTATGTTTAATTACTCATAGCAATATAAGTTAAATATGTTACTCGTTTTATCTAATTTAAAATATACTCATTTAAAACTAATATTTTTTTTTTAAATTATTATTCCGAATCTAAAAAAAAATAAAAATAATATTTAAAGTGAAATAATAATTTTCCATTTAAGGTATTTCCGTTTTTATTCATTTTTTTAGATTTGGATTAATTTCCTTCCTTATACTTTTAAAAATTAATTACTACTTACATAATTATCCTTATTTAGATGTTTGCGACTTTGGTTGCACGGCTTCTACTTTAATTACTGGTACTGATGCAACTAAATTAATTTCCTTCTTTAACCAATTCCTTATAAATTTCTTACATTGTTAACGAATTAGGTATAAAAATATTAGTGCAAGAATAACACAAATTACAACAATTACTATTTCATAAATAGCCATTTTCTTTTCTGTCTGTACAACAGACTGTTCAACAACAATTTTTTCTTTATCTTGTTGGTTACCCATTTTAAATTTGATTAAATTAAAAATAATTATACACGTCAAAATGTATCGTCTGGCTCAATGACAAATTAATAATGTTAAAAATCTATTGATGAATTTTGTTACATCGTCACTATTTACTTATAATTTAACCTAAATTTCCTAATGTGCGAACTTAGAATAATTTCTTAATCTAATAAAAATGCTTGGGCTTACGAATAATTCTGCCACTGCGTGACACAGTTACTTTAGGGCTGTCAGTAACTTTAACTTTTTCAACTGGCAATTGGATAGTCACAGTTTTATTTTTTTGTACCAAATTTCCCTCTGCCGAGTTATTGATTTGTTTGTCAGATTGATCTGCCAATACGTATGCAGGTTTCAATCTATCAATGGAAATTGTTGCTACTCGGTCAGGTAATTGTATTTTAAAAATTTTGTCGCTTCTACTAATTACTTTAAATGGACCATCATAAGGCGGTTGTAATGGTTTACGTACCGCATCAATTCTGACAAAAACTTTTTCACAAGTCTTCAAATCTGAATGAACAAAAATTTTTCGCGAATTTTTATTTTCTCTATTAATTGGTTTTAATTTTTTTTAAATACCTTTTAACTTGGAAATATAACTGTCACTATCCAAATTGTCATTTTTATTACAATCATAAAAATCTCCTGGCAAACGAATTGTTGTGCCATAAACAAATTCAGCTGGACTTATGTTAGTGTCAACCCTAATAGCAGCTCTTAAACCTAATAGAGTCGTAGGTAATTCCTCAACCCATGAACTATTAGAAATTAACCGTGCCGCCAAAGCCGTTTTCAAAGAACGATGCCATCGTTCAACCCTACCGTTACTTTGTGGGTGATATGGGGTTGTACGTAACTTGTGATGTTGCCGAAGTTCCTACCAACTTCTGGGCACATCTAAGATGTCCTTTAGGTTTGGGAAAATACCTATGAGGATGTTGATTAAAACTCGATTACAAATAACAAACGATAGTTTTATTATAAAACAACAGACATGTATTAACAAGAGGAGAGAGAGGGCGGACGTATAACTACTTAGAAACGGGGTCGGTGAGGTTTGTCGATACTACGGAATGCGATGCGCGTCGGTACGGGACGGGACGGCGAGATAGCGGGGGCTCGCCGGGTATTCCCTTGCTCCTATCGACTAGGGGAACCAAGCCGACCAGAGCAGGAGAACTCCGCGAGTGACGGCGTGCTGCCGCTTAAATACTGCGGCCTCGGAGTGGGGAGTCGACGACGTCAGGCTTGTGTTTCTAGAAAGATCGAGTCCGTGCGATGCTGTGCCAGGCACCGATGCGGAGCTCGATGTGGGTAGATTCGAATGTCCGTCGTGACTCGATGTGATGCTACCCTCTGTTGGGCGAAGCTATGGTAGCTTCGTTACATTCCCCTCTCTCCTCTCGAGATTTTTACCTGTAAAAATCACCTGGTTAAAAACTGACAATGACAATACTGCATTTTCCTATTGCTAATGGGTTCATTATTATTATTATTTTTTTCCTCTAAGGTATGCGTTTATAACTTTTACTTTTTCCTTATGCTAGGTACTCACGGTTTTACTATTGTTACACTTTGTAGTGTAACAATCGCACCACTCCTTTTTTTTGTGTCCACGTTTCCTTTTCCTTCCCCGTCTCCCTTTCTTTTTAACTACTTCCCCCTCTGCTGTGAACTCATCATATTCTTTATCATGAAAAACTTTAATCCATTGATAACCTTTTGATGACCTTGGCAACGGTCCTATTAAGTCCGTTGACACGATTTCCCAAGACTCACTCGTGTTTTTTATGTACATACATCCCGGTGTTTTTTCTTGCGAAGTTTTATGTGTCTGGCAGGAATTACATCTTGTAACATATTTCGCTACGTCTCTGAACATACCTGGCCAATAGTGCCGCTGCGCAATTCTTTTCCACGTCTTGGACGTACCTAAATGACCAGCGGTCGGTGAGTCGTGATTCTGGCAAAGTACTATCTGACGTTCACTCGGTGAAACACAAAGTTTCCATTCTGAACTCGGATCTAATTTTACACCATACCTGGGTGTCATTATTTTTTTATAAAGTTTTCCTTGTTGAATGCAATACCCTCGTTCTTTATCTGGGTTCGCTTTAACTTCTTTTGTTTTTTTGTCGTACCAGTTTTCTTCAGTACTGGTTGCCGCGCAGACCGGGTTTCTTGGATAATATTTTTGCTTTATCGGTTCTTTGTTTTTCATCTTTATTTTATGCTCTACCCAAGTGTTCCCTTTTGGACTCTTTTCACTCTTCTTAAATTCTTTTTCTAAGAACTCCTTGAGAAATTGCTCCTGCTCCGACGTCAGTTTGGTGTTTTCGATTAAAACTGGATTGCTATGTGTTTTCCCTTCTTCGAATCTTTCGGGTTCTGATCTTTCTTCTATAATTTTGGCTACACCAATTCTCTTTATTAAATCCATCCCTAATACTATACTAGGGGAGGATTTGAGTAGAATAATGCGATGTTTTAATCGTTCCCCTAGAACTTCCATATATACTGGAAATACAACCTCCATCTTGATTTTTGTTCCATTGGCCAACTCAATGAATCCTTCTTTTTGCTTTTCCGGTTTTATTCTACCCTCACAGTGCTTCATTACCTCTTCATTTATATACGTGTTCGTGGAACCAGTATCTATTAACGCGTTGAATGCTTTTCCTAATATCTTGACCTCTATATACATTCTGTTGTCCTTTTCATAATCGTTTTTACCTTTGCTAGTCTTTATTGTAGCGGCTTTGTATTTTCCGGGTGAGTCTCTCTTTGACGCGCGACAACAGTTTTTACTTAACTTTCCGATTTTTCCGCAACTACTGCAGAATATGAGGCCTTTACTTCTACACTCCCTCGCAGAGTGACCTCTTTTCCCGCAATTCCAACACCATGTTTTAGAATCGTAATTCGGTAGTATCTTTTCTTGTGTGGTATACGAATATCTACCGTTCATTTGGTTATTCGTGTACCCTGTTCGTTGCTGTGATTGAAAGTTTGTTGTCCTGGACGGTCCTGCTTGAGATTTCTCTTCCTCTATTTTTTCCAGTTCCGCAGTTAACTGAATCAGCGTATTTAGCGAGACTGCTTCATCTTTTTTTATGTATAATCGGTACTTTGGTAAACAGTTGTAAATACGGTCTAACTCTTCCGCTTCGGTCATTTTCCCGTAACGTCTGATCAGAGTTTGTATTTCGGTTACGTAATCGGTGAACTTCTCGTACGGTTTTTGTTTTCTCATTATAATTGTTTCTATCAGGCCCTCCTCGTAACCTCTGGGATAATGAAATAGTTTGAAACTTTCGGCGAAGTCTACCCATGTTAACTTCCCTTTTTTCGAAATGTTTCGAAACCATAGTGACGCTTTTCCCCTTAAGCATCTCGGCAGTAGTTGAACGACATTATATTTGTCTATGCCGATAGTGTCAATCAGCTCTTCAAGTTTTTCCAGGAATTCTACCGCATCGTCGGTGACATCGAAACTTATCTTCCAACGAT
Source organism: Carpatolechia fugitivella (assembly GCA_951230895.1). Classification (NCBI taxonomy): domain Eukaryota; kingdom Metazoa; phylum Arthropoda; class Insecta; order Lepidoptera; family Gelechiidae; genus Carpatolechia; species Carpatolechia fugitivella. The sequence goes on along the minus strand of CATNWD010000018.1, from coordinate 4,484 downwards.
CGATCGATTTGTCGAATTCTTTTACCTTATTTTCCTGCATCTCGGTTTCAGATTCTTCCTGTTCTTCTTCACTTTCTTCTTCTTTATTTCTTTCTTTTCCCTTTATTTTTTTTTAATTTTATTTTTTTTATTTTATCCAGAAAACAGACAAACGGTCATAAAAAACAATTACAAACAGTAAGAAAACAAGTAGACCATTATATTATCGGCTAAAATTTTCCTCAGCTGATGAAATGAAAATGAAAATGAAATGAAAAATGAATTTATTTGCAGAAAGTCTACGTGATCTACGTTTAATTTCTCGTGTTTGATTCTAGTTCTTGACAAAGTTGTTCTTTATTCAAAGCGTAAATCCAGGATGTAGACATCTGCAAAAAATTTTTTTTTTTACGTCTGTCGTCGAGTCGGTTAGTCGGTTTTTATCGGTTATGACTTAGCTCGTAAAGTTTTGTCAGAATCGGACCCGTGGCGTACTTTTTTTTTACTATGTGTCTATGTTACGGTACAAGTTTTATTACTACTCGGTTTTAGTTTTAATGTTTTTATTATATTTATTACCCTCTTGACAAATCTTGCGAACACTTTACTCTAAAAAAAATTCTTACTTTACTGCGACACGGTACGGTACGATTACTACTTTGTACTCGGTATTCGGTAATGTTTACTTTGCTCCGAAGTTCCTCACTATCGACTAGGGGGAAACCAAGCCGACCGCGAGAAATCTCGTTAGCACTTTTCAGTGGATAACACGTACTTATACACGTAAATATTACTTATTTTACACGCGACGGTTAGCTCACAGACTTACCTTCAAAATTCCTCGCTATCTTCCAGGGGATAACCAGGCCGACCACGAGAAATCTTGAACGCACTTTTCACGAAAATTTCACTTATTTCACTCGGAACGGGACGGAACGGAACGGATTATTTTTTTAGTGAAATAATGGGATTTTTCGCGATTTTTAACGTTGGGCGCCAGTGTGATGTTGCCGAAGTTCCTACCAACTTCTGGGCACATCTAAGATGTCCTTTAGGTTTGGGAAAATACCTATGAGGATGTTGATTAAAACTCGATTACAAATAACAAACGATAGTTTTATTATAAAACAACAGACATGTATTAACAAGAGGAGAGAGAGGGCGGACGTATAACTACTTAGAAACGGGGTCGGTGAGGTTTGTCGATACTACGGAATGCGATGCGCGTCGGTACGGGACGGGACGGCGAGATAGCGGGGGCTCGCCGGGTATTCCCTTGCTCCTATCGACTAAGGGAACCAAGCCGACCAGAGCAGGAGAACTCCGCGAGTGACGGCGTGCTGCCGCTTAAATACTGCGGCCTCGGAGTGGGGAGTCGACGACGTCAGGCTTGTGTTTCTAGAAAGATCGAGTCCGTGCGATGCTGTGCCAGGCACCGATGCGGAGCTCGATGTGGGTAGATTCGAATGTCCGTCGTGACTCGATGTGATGCTACCCTCTGTTGGGCGAAGCTATGGTAGCTTCGTTACAAACTTTTTAATTCCCATGAGTAACATGAGATGCGTAAACAAGTTACTCTCGAACTGGCGTCCTTGATCACTAGTCAATTTCACCGGACATCCAAATCTTACTATCCACCCCTCATATAAAATTTTGGCAACGACCTCAGCTGTCATTTCCTTAATAGGAAAAGCTTCCGGCCAACGCGAATAACGGTCAATAATGGTAACACAATACCTTTACCCGTCAGATGACGTATTAAGAGGACCTATAATATCTATGTGAACATGTTCAAAACGATCTACAGGTTCAAATTCACCTAAATCAGATACTGTATGTCTTTGAATTTTTGAACGTTGACAAGGTATGCAAGTCTTTGTCCATCCATTGATGTCCTTGTTCATACCTGGCCAAAAATATCTTTTTGAAATAAGTTTTCTAGTAGAACGCACTCCCGGGTGATTTAAATTATGTAGTGCATTAAAAATAGTTCGCCTGAAACTTTCCGGTAGGTACGGTTTCGCTACGTCAGTGGAGGTTTCACATGTCACGTACTGGTTGCTACCATGTAACATGATTTGTTTAAATTGCAATTTATCGCTACATTGCCTCACAAACTGAGTCAGTTGTTTGTCTGTACTTTGTTCACGTGCTAATTCTGCGAAGTCGATAACGCTGGGACAGTTTATTGTTTCAACTCGGGATAATGTATCAGCTACTATATTATCAGTTCCGTTAATATGACGTATGTCCGTGGTGAATTCGCTAATGAACATAATTTGCCTAGCCCTTCTAGGTAACTCCTTTTCGCATCCCATCTTACTGAATGCGAAAATAAGAGGCTTGTGGTCAGTATAGACAACTACTTCACGACCTTCAATCAAAAACCGAAAGTGAGCTATCGCCCAATAAATAGCTAAAAGCTCTCTATCGTAAGTGCTATATTTCTTCTGAGCCTCTGAAAACCTTTTAGAAAAATAAGCTAATGGCTTCCAATCATTACCTTGTCTCTGTTGCAATACAGCGCCGGCGCATGATTCTGACGCGTCAGTCATCAGCGCCAGAGCGGTGCCAGAATCGGGATACGCTAACATAGCTGCCTGCTTTAAGCTATGTTTACACTGTTCAAATTGTGAATTCGCCTTACCTGTCCAAATTATTTGTGTTTTGTCCTTCCTTTTAGTATTACACAAATATCGATCAAGTTCCGATTGAATTTCAGCTGCACGTGGAATATGAGATCTATAAAAATTCAACATACCTAGGAATCTTCTAAGTTGCTCTACTGTAGTCGGTCGCGGAAAATCAATGATGGCTTTCACCTTCTCCTCCAATGGCCGAATTCCGTCAGTAGTAACCTCGTGTCCTAGAAAATCGATCTTTTCCTGCTCAAAAACACATTTTGAAAGATTTATAGTTATTTACAAAACATGTGTCGCTACACCACCATCATATTCAAAGGGTACTATCCCATACTACTTCACCCGCATGCAAAACCTTATTAAATCAAAAAAATTAAATGCTGAACCCAAAAACACTACTACTATGCCTAAGAGAGGTACAATTCCTTTTTACTTTTCGATAAGTAAGAAATCTGATCAAATTTTTTTTCGTTCCTCCAACAACACCGAAAATCAGCATACAAAACACAATACCCCTTCATAAATCAAGTACTAATTTCGAAATAATGCATCAAAATATAGCTAGCATATTGCAAAAACAGGAATTATTAGAAATTACTTTACAAGAATTACAAAAAGATAACATTAACCCAAGTGCCATATGCCTCACGGAAACATTCCTGGATGCTGATCAAAATAACTACGTTAGTATCGTGGATATAATAGATAGTGGTAGTATAATAGTATAGTGGATATAATAGAAAAAAATCGTAGAAAACTAGTTATAATAGAAAAAACCGTAGAAAACGAAGCGGTGGTAGCTGTATTCTATTGAAAAAGGATTTGTATTTTACTGAAATAACTTTCTTAAAAAATCATGCTACTGACAATGTTTTCGAATGTTGTGGGGTAGAAATTTTACCGAATAAAATAATAATTATTTGTATTTACAGGACACCTTCATCTGACCCCAATATTTTCTTAAATAAATTAGAATTGTTACTTTTCGAATTAGTCAATAAATTTAGACCTAACGTAAGTGTTATACTGACTGGAGACTTTAACATAGACACTTTGAAAACCGGAATAATCACAGACCGTTTTAAAAACATAGTCTTAAGTAACAATTTATTAATACACATCAATCAACCTACAAGGAGAGCCAGCTGTATCGATCATATTCTCAGCAACATAAAAGAAGCGAAAGGCTCAGTTCTACCTCTTCATCTTTCGGACCATAATACAACTCAGCTACTCAAATTTCAAGTAGGATGTCTAAAAAAAATAAATGCTTATCTTATTTTATAGACAAACGTGATTATAAATTTGAATATATAAAAAAGTTTAAAGATTGCCTCTCAACTTTCATGGTCTGAAGTTTATGCGGAAACAGACTTCAATCAGGCTTTCAATAAATTCTATGACAGTTAACGTTTATTTTATGAATTATGTTTTCCCATCATACGTCTAAAAATAGATAACAAGAAAAGTAAAAATCAAAAATGGATTAGTAAGGGATTAAGAGTAAGCTGTAAGACCAAACGTTTACTTAGGTTTAAATACTACGAAACTAAATCAATTTATGATAAGCAAAAATATAGCAATTATTCAAATATGTTACAAAAATGTATATACAAATCAAAAAAGAACATTAATATGAAATATATAATAAAAAGCAAAAATAAATGTAAGGCATCATGGACAGTAATCAATAAAGAAATATTTAATAGAACGGTTAGTAAAAATGACATTGATAAAATTAAAGTTAACGGTAAACTAATAAATAATCCCCCAGATATAGCAACAGCATTCAATAACCACTATATAAATTCAATTAGTGACAATAAAGGAATCCAAAATAAAGTTGTGTTGAAACATGGGCTC